>SNQJ01S0144463.1:0-24266 GCA_010110895.2 Picea sitchensis
AAGTTAAAAGCTCAATGTATATTTTTGTGCTATTATGTTATCTAAATAGATGTGAGGAATTTTGAAATAATGAGGTACATCTTTGTTTGTTTATTTATTGATATAATTTTAGTGATCAAGATGACTAGTTTTTTTAAGAATAGTAAAGGGTTTTATCATTAGATTAGAAAAACAAGAGGATGTAAAAAATTAAAACAAATAGAAGAGAATTGTATAAGTTCATGAATGCACATGTTTTAAAAAGATATTTATAACCATTCAAAATTTATATTCTCAATATTATCCTTTAAGTAAAATAAGTTTTGTAGATTTATATAGAACTAATGAAATTTTTCATTTGAAGAAGAGTGGTCTTGTTCTTCATCAAGAACTTGTATTCGTTTCATATAGTATTTTATTATCATTTCCTACCTTGAGACTCATCAACTCCTCATAGGTTTGTGAATGAATAATGTGCATAGGCTTCTCCTCACAGGTTTGTGAATGAACAATGTGCATAGCATAAACATCTCTCTACTTGGTCTTGGTATATTTCATGTGTTGTTTATTTTCTTATCATTGGTATCATGATATTCCCATGAAGGTTTCTCCTCATATGTTTGTGAATGAACAATGTGCATAGCATAAGTATCTCTCTTGGTAGATTTCATGAGTGTTGCTTATTTTCTTAGCATTGTTATCATCATATTCCCATGAACACTTAGCATTGGTATCAGCATTGGTATCGTCATTGGTATCATCATATTCACCTATAGTATACATATTAACATCAACATGATCAACAATAATAAATTTTGAACCATCATAAACTATAGTATAGATAATAAAAGAATTACTAGAAGTGGAAAGTTTTATTAGAAGGAAAGTTCTTTTTGAACTATCCCTTTGAATGATTGCTTTTCTCTTATTTGGATCAAAGAATCCTTGTGCCTTCCACTTCTTGTTATATATGAAAAATATTTTTTTTTGGTTTCTATAATCTAACTTATTCCACTTCTCATTAAGTATAAAATCCCATGCATTACTCCCTCCTACGATGTCCGAGGCACCATTAAGCCTGGTGCGCTTCCCGTCTCTGGCTGTCATTTCGATGGGTGATTTCATTAAGACTTTGCATGTGGCTCGACCTTCATCTCCACCAGCTGAGCATACATGGTCCATTCTAGATTACCTCTTCCTTGTGCTCTCCTGCTATGCTTCAAACCCTTCTTACCTGCACCTTGGTTCTCTCCTGCAACTGGTTATTCTCCCAGCCTCTCCGCTCACTTGGGGTTTCTCTCCGAGGCCAAAAATTTCTCCTGCGCGGTCAACATGCCTAGGCAAAGAGGCAGGCCAAGAAGGGCCTCGTCCTGGACTCCATCCTGGCAACAAGCACCTGTACCTTGCCCTGGTTCTCATTTAGGATTTGGACGCCTATCCCCCTCACAATCTTCGTTGTCCTCACATTCCTTGCACTCATCGCACTCTTCACAACGTGACTTGGAACCACTCGCCACCTCCCTCCACTTCTCGGGCACCTCCTGAAGCATCTCCACTTCCCCTAGCTAGCGTACCTTTGCTGGCTTCTGAAACTTTTCACTTCCGCCCACCCTTGGAGGTGCCACCATTTCCACATTCTATCTCTGACTCTATCTCAGACGAGCAGATGTAGGACAACATGGACATTCTATACGTGCTGGTCTTTGACCTCTGACAGGGAGTGGATGATCTACAATTTTGGTTGTAGCAACTGGATGGGAAAGCCTCTGCACTCCTCCACATCCTCTCCACCTTCCAAAGAGCAGTAGTGCAACTGATCACGTCCCAGCAGAAACATTTCGTCGGGGTGAACAGGAGCTTCCAGCGGAGGGTGGAAACCTGGGGGCAGGCCATGCAGGTAGATGGGGAGGCGACAACAATGATGGATAATACGGATGCCGACACACAGATGGAATGGCGAGGAATACCTGTCGAAGAAGAGCTCTGGAATGAGGCCACCTATGCCACCTGGTTGGAATATAAGCCAAATGTATGACCCCTATGGGGTCTCTACTTTAGTGTTATTCTATTACTCTCAGTTATGTTTACAGTTTTACTAGTTTGATAGACATGTAGACCTTAACACCGACTGGCTGAATTGGTTTCCCCCTTGGGGCAGTTCAATTACTATAGCCTGGCCATTCTGAACATTCTGCAACTCTGGTTTTGTTTTTGGAGTCTCTTTATACTTTAATGAAATACTCTTACTTACAAAAAAAAAAAGATCCCATGCATTACAACCAAAAATAAACACGAGCACATAGATTATGTTGGTTCTTTTTGGAAATCATGGTCCACTTAGGTGTCCAAAAAAAATTAAGTGTAATCTAGTCTTAGAATTTTTAGTACTAGTGAGGTGAAATTCTCATCCAAATCATGTGTCCAAACTCACGATATGAAGGGAACATACAAGCTAAGTCATGAACCATTCAACACTAAGTCCATTCATAACATAATTTATATTACTATTGCACAAATCTATAATGTTCATATCATAATAATATTTATAGCATGACTTATATCTAAGAAAGCGATAAGTAAATAGATCTATCAACATATGAACCATCCATATAAAGAAGATAAGACACAATTTGAAAATTAGGGGGGTTCATAACTCCATAACAACATCCATATCCAATAAATATTCACAACTATAATAGTAACATGGGTGGCTCATGATAGAAACATACCAACAATACAAAATAGAGCTTCATAATAATAGTGTAGTTCTAAAAAAAAGAAATAAGAACAACTAGCCCATTCTCTAAATTAGTTAAATATTATCCATATCCCTAAAGAACTACTTATATAACACAAAATGGTCATTCTTAACCATGCAAAGACCTAAGAAATCTAGTCATAAATGCATTCAATTTCATATTACAAATGGTAGATGACTTCTTAAAAAAAACATGGATATCTTCCATCTTATTTGTAACTAGCAATGGCTCCATGTGGTGAAATTGGGGCTATCCATTTTTTGTGTTTCCCTCCTTCTTACAACTTTTCACACTTATCTAAAAAAGGGCGAAAACAAGTCATAATTACAACTATTGATTCACCCTCAAGTCAAATCTGCTACTCTATTATACTCTAATAGTTTATTCTTCATTGAAAGGTACCAAATCTAGTACCAAAATGTTGATAATCCCCCACATAACCTATAAAACTCCAAAAATTTAATGAAAAAATCTGCTTAAAAATATTTTGTCATACACTTAGCAACCTAGAGATAATTGTGTTCTATGAACTTTGAAATGTCTAAACCCACATTCAAACATTACCATAAGCATAAGTACACATTGCTAAGCAAATTTGTAGCAGAATAAACACAATGAGAAGCAATCATTCAACTCGGAAATACTCTTTAGGCAATGCCAGGGAAAATCCCAATGTGGGGAAACCCAAAGAGAGAGAGAGATTTATATAGATTAAGGAAAGTACATATCAACAACAACAATACAATTTCTAGCAAGAGAAAATACCTTACAACACCCAAAACTATCCCAACTTTCTTCCTTGGAAAACATGCCCATAAATAGTTGTACGACTTGTACGCCCCATCTGAACAACACCCAAGATCAGTGCCAAATTAGAGATATACAGAAAACATGTCTCGATTTGCATGCAACAATGTTGCCTCGAAATCCATGCCCTCCTAGCCTATTATACAGACTGTACGGACTGTACAATATGTCCCTCTTTATCAACCAAAAACTACAATAGTATTCACTCAGAAATTTCTTCGGAAACATGCCCAGTCTCTCTTGGGAAATGTGCCCTCTCTTTCCTCTCTCAAGCTATCTCAAAAATATCTCAAACTCTTTCTCAATGCATAATTCTGGGTTCAGGAAAATGCCATTGATAAAACAAGGAAAGACATTCAGTGAATCCATGGAAATGTTGTATATTGTCTTGAGAACTTGGGATTGTTTTTTGCTTATGAGTTAACCTGATTGGTCTCAAATGCGATGGAGTGTATTTGTTATCAAAAAATCAATATTTGTGCATATTTTGTGGGACTAGAATTAATTTGTTATTTTTACACGATTCAACATGCGCTTATTTATTCTGGTTGGACATGTGCTTATTCATACTAAATTAATTCTCAGCCGGCTTGATTGTGAGATACTAAAATGGGTGACACATTTTCTGCATTTGCTTGCAGAGGTTGTTCGATACTACAATTTGAAAGAATCGGGAAAAATGCAAGGGTTCTTAACCGATGCCTTGAATCTATTGGAACAATCAATTAGTATTGGTATGTATTTTCATATGAAATCTAATTTTATTTTTATTGTTTAAATTGTAATTTTTTTAAAAAGTAAAAATAGATGCTTCGATGAAAAACCCTAAAACACTTTGTTAAAACATTCTAAAACTCAATTTATAACAAATATCTCAAAAATCTATCTAAAAACATAGCATATTTACACTAAGAATTTTTGGGATGATGTAATGTAATTAGTTCTCATTGCAGACATGGACAAATTATTTAGAACGACAAAAGGATATTTGGATGGAGTTGAAAGGGGTCTTTTAACACGCAAGGTTCATCTGCTAGTGAAGTTTATCTCAAAGCAAAGGTACCAACTAATTGGAATTGGATATCACGGCGTATATTTTTTGAAGGTTTTTGTTCAACAATAAATGACCTTTTAAGATCTACAACAATGTTGAATCGATGCGATGTATTATATTCATAGAAAGAGTGGTTGGAGCGACTTTCTTTGAATCGACTCTCATCATGAACCTTTAACACTAACTCTAAAATTTGTGATGCACAGGAGCGCCATTGAAGAATTGTAATAATCAAAGACAACTTCTCTTTGACAAAATTAAAGTTGACATTTACTTAAAGGATTTAAGGTGAATTACATCTCCAGAATTATAAGGACAACATTGAAGACCTTTATCATGAATTTTTACAACTACACTTTCCGCTTCTATTAACATGTTCTCTTTAGAGGTGTAAATGCAAAAATAATAATGGAATGACCAATCCTTGGTATGACAAAGAATGTGAAATTTCTAAGAAATCCATTAGGGATTATTCTAATGATTCCTTAATAATAGATAACATCATTACATACAAATCCATAATTGAAAATGTACTATATCAATAAAGGCAAGAAAAACTTTCACAACTATACAAGTTAGATCCTAAGAAGTTATGGAGACAGAATTCTAACCACAATAATAAAGAAATAATATTATTCCCTTAAAGGGAATCGATTCTAAAATCCTTTATAGGTTCCATAATGCCATGGACACCATTCATATTGTTTCTACATAGGATGAAGTTTATTCTTTGGATGACATAGATTTCGGGGTTAAAGTGGCTTGCAAATGGAAATCTAAGGACATTAGAGGCTACCAAGATCCAATTTTTAAAATCGGAGGGCCAAACCCTATCCCTCACATACAAGGGTCTTCAATTAGGAAGTCGAAGGGGATTCCCTAAACCCTGTACTGAAAGCCTCATTGTTCCTATTTTTTAAATGGGGATAAAAAAGTTTCCTCTAATTATAAGAACATTATGATTAGCCCATTTTGCTCATGTTTATGGAATTATTTTTGGAAAAAATATTATCCTTTGGCTAGAAAGTCCCAGTAAAAAAGCTAAAAGTCCGAGATTAGGGTTTAGGGGATATCATTCTACTGTGGACCATATTTTTACCTCTAAGATCATTTGAGAGGAGTTCCACAATACTAAAACCAATCTATTTTGTTGTTTTGTTGAATTTAGAAAAGCATTTGACACGATCGAGGGAAAAGAATCTTTTGAATAGGTTGGAAGAGATAACATTTCCTTTCAAGTTGAGGTTGTTGTAAGGTTCTATGGGAATTCTATTTCCAAGTTTAAGAACCATGAGGATTGGTTGAAAGAGATTAACTACAACATTGGATTCAAGCAAGGTTGTCCTTTGTCCCATACCCTTTTTGGCATATGGGTGACCCAGAGATTTAAGAAGATTGCTTGGAAGAAGCATGTTGTCTCATCCCTACTCTCACTAGTATAGTCCTTCCAGGGCGCTCTTCCTTATATGCTATGTTAAGCCTAATATTGACTCATTACCCTTATTGGGGCATATTACATTAGTAATGTTATTTTATTTATATAGTCTTTATTCCATTAGTTGTATTACCTCCTAGTCTCCTATATATATGAGGAGACATTTTCATTTCTGGAATCATCTTGTGCTTGAAAGTCCAAGTGGGGTAAGAGGTTGCCCCTCGAAGAGAGCTTATTATCTGAGAATTATCTCTCAGGCATTGAGTACTTTTAGGGGTTTCTATTATTGGTTTAAGTCATCTGAACTTCGATCATTGTGTATTTTCACTATAAAACATTTTTATGTAGCGTTTTAGACCATGAAATCTAGAGGATATTCAATTAGTAGAAAGGTATACGTGGTAAAAATTTCAGCTTACGGGTCATCTTAAATTTATTAGATACACCCTGTGCAAGATATGGTATTTGACTAGTCCTATTGGTAGTCTCAAGAGAGTGTTCAATTAAAAAATAATCATAACTTCTTCTAGAGTATCCAAATTGAGTGGAATTTGGTTTCATTGAATTGTGGATAGTTTTTAGTATTCAGTATGAGTTTTGAAATTTTATATCAATCATTTGTGTGGGGAGCCGCGCTATACAAGTGAGATCTCTGGAAAGGACAAAATCAGCAAGTTGTGGGAAGGTACCATAAATTTCACTTGGCACATCAATTTTGATCGGACTTGTGGCATTGTAGAGAAAAATATCGGATAACCCAACCTGAAAATAAATTTTAGGTACCTTGAAGACCGAGAAACTTGGGAGATACAACGAAGAAATATTTTCCTAGCGAACCACCTCAAAATCAAGGTTCAAAAGTGATACTTGGCCAACATGCCACCCAAAGGGAACTTCTACACCAAATATAAGCAGAAATCCCTACTTGGACTCTTGATGAGTGAACAAATGCATAGAGTACATAAATGGTTACAAAAAAGAAGATAGTAATAAGATGAACTACAAAGAGATGGAAGCTAAGTTGGAGGCAAAATGGATGGTTTAAAAGGAGATTGTGTAAGTATTAAAACATTTAAGTAGCAGAGACACCTAAAGGTGAAATGCATCCCATGAAATTCATGACGAGGGACACAAGGAAGGTGAATCAGAATGGAGAAACTCCAACTTTGGGTTGAAGACCAACCATGTTCCTAGATGATATAGGGAAGTTTGATGGAAAGGACCCAATCAAATGGATACTTAGGATGGAGAAATTCTTTGATCTAAATAATGTGCCACATACACCAAAGGTATGAATTGCTTCTTTATATTTAGAACCTAATCAATTTGTATGGTATCGATGGATTTGTTCTGTCAAATCACTTTCGTCACTTGGACAATTTCACCGAGGAGGAAGGAATGATAGCACGATATGAGGGATGCAAGGAGAAATACCTTCTTTAGCCAATTGATAAATCTCAATAAAAGGGTTCAATTACACGAGCATTGAGAATTTCAAAGATTGAATATAAAAGGTAACCCGATATTCCAAATGAGCACTTGATTGATGTATTCATGTAGGAACTTTAAAGGATAAAATTCAACATGAGGTTCACCTTTGGGAACCCAAATCATTGGAGAATGCATTTAAGGTGGGAAAGAAATGTTGAAAGTAAAATATGGCTATGTCTACTAGAAGGACCAATCCTAACATCTATAGAGAACAACGCTCCTTATTCTAAAACACCTCAACCTATAAAGGTTGACACCTCAACAATTATACAAAATAAAAGAAAGGTTTATTCTTTAATTGTGGCAGAATGCAGGTAAAGGGACAAGTAATTATTGGTGAGAAGAAATTATTCTACATAGATTAGAAGGAAGAAGAAGAAGAATAAGAACCAATCTCAAGATGAAAATGTAGAATCAATTTCATCTGAAGAAGTTGAACCTCCCATGATATTGTGTAATGCATTGGCTAGAATTAGCACTCCTCAAACCCTCAAGATCGAAGGATACATCCAAAAAGAAAGGTAATAGTCCTAATTGATTAAAATACTATTAATTTCATTCACTATAAATTAGCCAAAGCTCTCAATTGCTTTGTATATCAGTGCCAGAGTTTCAAGTAATGATTAGGATGGAGGAACTATCAATTATGAGGAAAATGCAATAAAGATCAATCTTACTATGGGGGAATATGTAATGAATAGTCCAATGATTTCTATACCCATGGGTGGTGCATATGTTGTACTAGGAATCCAATGGTTACAATCATTAGGATCGATTGGATTTTAATTTTTCAAGAACTTTTCATGAAATTTTCATTGGAAGGAAAAGAAATTGAGTTAAGAGGTATCATAGGGGAAACTCGGTAAGGTGATAAGCTCTAATGGCATGAAAATTATTGAAAAAGGGGAATCAAGGCATTATTGCACAACTATGCTCACTAGATGTTCAAACATCTAAGCCATCTATTCATGAATATCTCCACCGGGGATCATTGATAAGAATTCAAAGTATTTGAAGATATTCCCAAAGGTCTTCCACCCACTTTCGAAATCATGATCATGAAATTCACCTAATTCTTGGGGTGTTCCTCCTAACATCGAACCATCTGTGAGATATACACCCAAAGAGTGAAATTAGTATGGTTGAAGAAATGTTAGAAATTTGGCATTATTAGACCTATACAAAGTTCTTACTCCGCACCAGTGGTAATGGTATTCAGAAAGATAGCTTGTGGCATATGTGTCCAGTTATAGAGAGATCATGTGTCCGGTTATAGGGAGCTCAACGAGATCACTATTAGAGATAAGTTTTCCATTCTCATCATTGATGGTGTTAGATGAACTACATGGAGCAATCTATTTCCACAAAATTGGATCTCCGTTAGGTATCATCAGATGAGAATGAAGGAAGAGGATATCCCAAAAACAACATTCCAAACTCATGAAGGCCACTATGAATTTTTGGTCATTCCCTTTTGGCCCCTGATACACCTTCCACATTTCAAGGGTTGATGAATTCCATTTTCAAAGCCCTTCCTTGAAAATTTGTGTTAGTATTTTTTGATGATATACTAACCTATAACAAGTCTTGGGAGGATCATGTGACATGTTGACAAAGGTGTTACAACTACTAAAAGGAACAACAACTATATTCCAAACCATCCAAATGTTTCTTTGGACTAAAGGAGGTAAGAGTATTTGGGTCATATTGTATCTCATGAAGGTGTCGAGATAGACCCTAACAGATTAAGGCCATGATGGTGGTGGAGTCCCAAACATTGAAGAATCTTAGAGGGTTTTGGGTTTGATAGGTTACTACCGCAAGTTTATTGGGAACTATGGAAGAATAACAACACCTTTAACAAGCACTAACTAAGAAGGATGCATTTCATGGATTCCAGAGGAAACACGAGATTTTGAACAACTTAAAGGGTGATGTTACTTGCGGCTCGTCTTGACCACTCTAGACTTCAAAAAACCTTTATTTTTGGAATGTGATGCCTCAATGGAATTGGTGTTGTCCCTAATGCAAGAAGGAATGCCTATGGCTTTTGAAAGTTGACCACTCATAAGGAAAGAACTTACACAAACCCATTTATGAAGAGAAATGATGGCAATACTACATGCATTGAAGAAATGGCGTCCTTACCTAATAGGTAGGCACTTCAGGTGAAAATAGATCATATTAGTCTTAAATACTTCTTGGAACAAAGAGACTATCTTTAGAAGAACTAGCGATGGGTAACCAAGATATTGGGTTATGATTTTTGAAATCGTCTATAAAAGGGAAGAAAAATGTTGTGGCGGATACACTCTCAAGAAAGGATGAAGATGTTGAAGCCCTTCTCAATGTTATCTTTATCATCCAACCGATTGGATAATAGAAAAAAGGGATGAATGGAAGAATGATGAAAAGTGTGGACTCTCATTCAAAGGTTGCAATGATTCGATGATCGAGATACATTTACATGGAAAAATGATTCACTATGATACAAAGATTAAGCTTATATTTATGTGAGAACTCCCCTCAAACAAAAGGTACTATTGGAATTGCACACCTCTCCATTAGGGAGAGGGAACTCGGAATTTTTGAAAACCTACCATAGAGTCAAAATGATTTTTTTGGATGGCCTTTAAAGCGATATTCAAGGTTTGTGGTAAGTGTTTGGTTTTCCAACAAAATAAAAGGTGGAAACAATTAAGACCACATGTCTTTACAACCATTATCCATCCCAAGTTGGTCTTGGGAGGAGGTTCCATGGATTTCATCAAGGGTTAAGTTTGAAGGAAAGAGTGTCATCATGGTGATTGTTGATAGACCAACCAAGAAATCACACTTTTGTGCACTCTCATCCTTCAAAGCTGAATACGATTTATATAGCATTCAATGAGCAGGTTCAAAATCTACATGGAAACCCAAAGATTATTGTAAGTGTGAGAGAGATCTTACATCTTCACTGGACATTTTGGACACAATTATTTTCTTGTTTGAGTACTCAATTGGCTCATAGCTCATCCTATCATCCCTATCATCCTCAATCTAATGGAAAAACCCGAGATAGTGAATGCAAATGTGCGGAAGGCTACCTTCATTGCTTTTGTCTCGATGAACAAACACAATGGTTCAGAGAAATGGTTGCCTTGGCGAATGGTGGTATAACACTTCCTTTCATCGCAACAAAAATGACTCCTTATGGAACTTTATGGATACCACACTCCTTCCATCACTTCTCTAAAACAAAAATCTAAGGTTCAGCGGTGGAATATCATTGAGAATCAACAACAAGTTCTCAAATCTTAAAGGACAACCTAACCATGGCACATAATGGCATGAAACAACAAAAGCGGTCAACATACATTGATGAAAGAAGATTTGAAGTAGGGGAGTTAGGTGTTTTTAAAGACTACAACCATACAAGCGGATGTCCCTCAAGCAAGCCAAGAAGGATAATAAATTGTGCAAAGGGTACTATGAGATTGGATTTATAGATTGTTTGCAAAGATTGGTACTATGGCATGCACATTGGGTTACTGCATCTTCAGCTACATCTTAATTTTCATGTTTCATGCTTAAGAAAGGTTATAAGTGACAATATCCCGGTTCAAAGTATATTGCCGAGAACTTGATGAGGAAGGAAAATCATATTGGAGCACGAAGCCATCAACCCGACACAAGAATTTGCTAGCTGGGGAATAGATCCATTTCGAGTATCTCATTAAATGGAAACTTCTTGGCTGAAGATTCCCACTTGGGAAGATGAGTCTTTTGCTCTGAGAAGCATCCAAAGTCACTCAGCCGTTAGAGGACAATACTTGTCTTAAGGGGAGGGGCAAGTTAAGCCTTAATATTGGTTCACTATCCCTTAATTGAGACATATTACATTAGTAATGTTATTTTATTTATGTCGGCTTTATTCCATTAGTTGTAATTATACCTCCTACTCTCTTATATATACAAAGGAGACATTTCATTTGGAATCATCTTGTACTTGAACATTTAAGTGGGGTAAGGAGGTTGCCCACTTTCGAGAAGAGGCTTATTATCTAAATTTTTCTCTTTTCAAGGTGTTGAGTACTTTTTGAGGTTTTTCTATGCTATATTGATATTTGGTTCTTAACACTAATGATATCATTCTTATGGCGTGAGTCCCAATGATCTTGAAAACCAACTAAGAATCCTCAAAGGGAGTTTTCTCCAAGATGGGTATGAATGTTAATAATGACAAATAAGACTAAGTTCATTATCATTAAATCTAATAATATCCTTATGATACCATTATATGAAAACAACAACTTGGGGAAGTGACTTATTACAAATATCTTGGAATCGATATTCACTACAAGATCAACTAGAATTATATCATTAAAAAAGTATTATTGGGGATGGAAAACACTACGGGCTTGAAAACAATTGTAAATCTGTCGATCTTTGGGAATGGGATAGAATAAACTCCTCTTTGAGACTCTTGTTACACATGTTATTCTATATGTATGTGAACTCCGAGGATGCAATATCTCTCATAAATCTAGAGAAAGATGAGGAAATCCAAAAGAATTTGCTGGGCCAGGATATGCCTTGTCCCATTCTCCTCTTCAATGCAAGCCTTTCCCCCATTGAAATAATGACTATGACTAGATAGCTAATGTGTATAAGAACACATTAAACAACATGGAAGACAAGGGCTTCCTAAAATTTCTTTAAAATTGAGTCATAACCACCTTCGTCTCAAGGGAGGATGGAATAAATAATACCTCAGTCTTGGCTAAGTTATTAAGGAATCATGGAAGACAACATTCTACAAAATAAGGATATTATTAAGAATATCATTAAAAAAAAAGTTAAGTAGAAAATGTGATGTGATAAATAGTTAAACGAAAAAAGAAAGAATTAAAGTTATTATAAGGATGTAATTAAACCTAATATAGAAGATCAAAAATTATTTCAGCATTTTGACTAGTAAAGAGAAAAATAAGCCTTGCTAAGATAGAACAAATTCTCATGAGCTCCATAGTGAAAGCTGGGTGTGAGCCAATTACTAAAACAGCCATGTGATGAAGAGTCTGTCACCTTTGTGACACTAGGAGGATTGAATATGAAAAGAAATTTCTCTTAGATTTTCTAAGTATACCCATATTAGATCTCAATTTCAAAATATTTGTCACAAAACCAATCTTCCTAACCTTCCTAACTTTTTAACTCAACAAAGCTATGGTGATCTTGAAATCTTTATTTTTTTCAAGCAAATTACAAAATTCTAAAAAGAATTGCAAGTAATCTCTTAGCATCTTAAGGTCAAATAGACCAATTTGGTCTTATTTGGACATTAATCATCATCATTATTTTAGGTCTTTATATTATTGTGATTTTTTTTTAAATATGAATTTATATTATTGTGATTTTTTTTTTAAAATATGAATTTAAAATTTGTAGATAAAATCAATTTTATTTTTTAATTAAATAATTTTGTTGTATAATTTTTCATGTACAATACAAATTTTGTATGTATTATTTTAGAAGATCTCAATTTCAAAATATTTGTCAAATACCTACCTTTCTTTTTAAGTCCGCCAAAACTTTGGTGATCTTGGAATGCTTTTCTTAATGATTTTCAAGTATCTAAATAACATTTAAAGAAATCCAAATTATCTCTTATTTTTTAAGATCTCACTAAACCAATTTTTATCTGAACGATCATCATATATTATTTATTTTTATTTAATACTAATATAATTTAAATATTTAAAATAATTTAAAATTTTTTTTTTTTTTTTTTTTTTTTTTTTTTTTTTTTTTTTTTTTTTTTAATAAAATTTAAATTTTTATATATAAATTTATAACTTTATTTTTTATTTTATTTTATAATAATATAATTTAAAAATTAAAAATAATCCAAAATTATTAAATTGGTTTTACATATTTATTTTAAAATATTTGGACATTAATCTTTTTGGCAACTAGCAAAATAGCAATTTGACTCAAATGCAAAGTCTAAAAAGGTATACATACCCTACCCCCTCTCAATTTGAACATGTGACCTCTTGGAAACACATGTTCTAACCTTAACTCCATTAAGGCCTTGGTGATTAAATAATATTTTGAATTTGGATAGTTTATTGGATGCATAAAAAAAATTAATATAGTTGATATAAATAGATTTAATTTCAAGTTTTATGTTGATATCTAAATATTATTTAATATGAAATATAGATTAATCAATTTGAAATACATACCATATGTTAATCCACTATGTACTAAAAGATTGTTAAGCATACCTCCATAACTATTTGTATGTGTAAGTGATTCTATTATCATTGTAGAGATGGGGTGGTACATGAGTGCTTTGATTATATATCTGATATATCTAATTAGAAAAAATGTTTTAAAAATAATTTTTAAATGATATATTTTTTTCAAAATTATACTATAATATTAAAAATTAAATGTTTCAAATTAAAATATAAATCATCAATTTTTTACATCCTTAAAATATATATTATATTTAATTTAAATTAATCAATAAAAATATATATTACATTTAAATTTAAATGAATCAACTATTATTAACATAATTGTGATTTATAAATTTATTTATTTTAAAATATATTTTATTTACTTATTTTTTTAAATTTATCTATTTAAACTTAATTATGAAATTTTTATAACAAGAAAAAATTGTAACATTTCTCTCAAGAGTATGTGAAAAGAATTCTTTAAAAAGATTTAAACAAAAATATGAAAAGAGGGTACTTACTAAAGTATAGCTATATCCATGTAATTCCATAAACAACACTTCTAGTATGTCCTAGAGGTATATATTTTATAAAAAATGACTAGGTACCTAATTTCTTTGAAAAATATACAAACTTAACAAAGGCATGACAATTGGACACTTTGTAAGAGCTTATTTAGCTAAGTCTAAATCCAAGTTGATGATTTTTACATTCTTCTAGAAATAATGACTCCAATTTAATGATTTCCACATTCTTCAACAACCAATGAACTATTTTATCTCCTCTTCATCCCCATAGTTGGAATTAATAGATTAAACTTGGATGGATGCTACAAAATGCTCTACTTTGGTCAAATTAATGACAATATTTCAAAGCTTGTTACATAGCATGTGACACTAAGTTGTGAGAACTATAATATGCCTCCTTAATTGAACTAAGGTACCCATAATTATTGACACCCACTGAATCTCCTACAACTCCCATGTAATTCATTTGCATGCTAGAATAGTCAAAGGTCAATTGAAAACTAAAATTCAGATACTATATGTAAAATATTGCCTTCTTTTCTTTATTAGAACCCATGAAGCCAAGAACACAAGACTATACTATGAATGATAAACACCACACAAGGGTACACTTTTTGAGAAAAATAAGGGAAGCCATGGAAAATCTAGTGTTGGACTAATGAAGCCAAAAATGCACTATGTATTAAAAAACCAGTAAAAAATGAAGAGGGGTAATTCCTTCTAGTCCAACTAGATCTCTAAAATTTTTTTTGTTGAAACCAAAATCAAGGAGCAATAACTCACATGAGCAAAATTTCTTAGAAAAAGTTTGAAATTAAGTGGAAGGAGAAAACATATTGCTCATATTTAGAGATTGAAACAACCTTAAATTCCTTTGTATTAAAATAAAATAACCTTTAATGATATACTCTTTTGGGGAAAAATGGAAGGTAAAGGTGACAACTTACCTATGTTCTAAAAGATGATCATAACCCTATAAACAAACCAACTCAAATAACTAAAATTCAGGAGGCCACAATTCCCAATCTTACAAGCACTCCTACAAGCCAAACCAATTCCTCCATGTGGGAAAGCCATAGCTCATAGCCATAATCCCACAGTACTAAATGCTAAGGAGGAATACCTCCTATGAATTCAAAATCGTGTGGAGTTGAACCTTTGGACATGTAAACAAGGGAGAGAAGTATCTTCTCATTACACAGTGTCATATGAAACTTCCTTAGATTTAAATTATAATTGGGACTAATATTAATTTATATATGTGATTAAAATTACATATTACTTATAATCACATTAACCTTAAAATTTTAATAATAGTTTGCCACTATAAGTTTATTTTCAAACTTGAATAAATTTGATACTCAACCCAAATTTACATTCATTCATAGATAGATAAAGTAATGACTATCTCACTCTCCATTCACAACCATGTTAGAATAGAGGTTAAAAAAAACAAAACCATAGAATAAAAATTTCAAAACTGGTTTTATGCATATCAATACACCCTTTCGTGTTTCTGTTAGTTTAAAAGACTAATCACTAAATTTCGTTTCGTGGCAAATTAAAATTGTATTAATGTTTCCACTAACCAGAGTTACCCTAAATTATAGGTTAAATTCCTGTTGTCTTTTTCTTTAAGCATAACGCATTTACAACGCTCAAGAATTATGAAACGTCCGTTCATTAGCTCTATAAAGTACTCCAAAAGAATTCTCCAAAATCCGTCGGCACTCAGGACGTCCAGGGGAAGTGCACATCGCTGTTACAGAATTCTGGGTGGAAGGAAGGCGCCATTCAAATTCACAGGCTACAACGTTAATAAGGGCGCCCTTAATTCTTTAAGGATAGAAGTGTGTCCTCGACACGTTCTACAGATCAACTTCCATCCAGGATTGGGTAGCATTTCTTTTATTTATTTCGTGGACGAGAATCAATCTTTAGGCTGCAGGTTCTCCAAGAGATTATTTTGCTGTACAAGTTTGTTGGTAGGGAGAAATTAATACACAACTTATAGTTTTTATGATCACTAAAATATCATTTTCATCTGGAATTATTGTTTCTGTTCTTTTTTGGGTTTCCATGTTCAGTAGTTGTTCAGTTATCTGGAAAGATGTCTACGTTTACTTTCTTGTTTGGTTATCTCCAGGTGACAGACCTTTGATACATTTAAAAAATCAAGCATACGCAGACAGGATTATAGTTCGGAGGTTTGAGAATTGTCTTGAAACATGGGAGACAGGGAAAGAAGTATGTGGTCAATCCCAGAGTCCAATCTCTGTAAAATAAAATTTTTGAAGGGAAGATTATCCTTATCATCCTGTCATTACAATGTTCAGTGGGAAGAAAATAAAAATAGAAGATGATAATATAAAATAGAGAGGATATATGTTTAGAAAAGGAAAAAGAAAATAAAAGGAAATGAAATATAACTATATAGAGGATAACACTTTGATCATATTTTTAAGAGGATACCCTTCAAAGGGGGAAAAAAGGGAAGGGATATCTCTGATCACACTTTAGAAGGAAAAAAGAAAGGATAGAATAAAGAGATCATAGAGAGAATACCACATTAAGAACCATGGATAGTTATTGGGTAAATCCAATTCATTAAAGACTATATAAATCAAACCAATTACAAAGTACAAAATGAGAAATCAAGTAATTGACATAATAAATATTAAGATAAATTAAATCAAAGTAAATAAGATTCTTTATCAATGGTCAGTAGGTTGCATCAAAATTTAATTCATAACTCAAAATTAAGTGTAGATTTTTGTTTGCACAGCATTCATCTTAGCCTTTCATCTAGATCAAAATCATACCAAACAACTAAACTATCATCTATATGAAAAATATAAACACTATATTAGAATAACTTCAAACAAGACTTTAACATATTTACTAACTTTCTTTCTTATGCTATACTCTTGAAACCGTCTTGAAATAGTATAATGGTATTTTTGAATAAGTAGACAAGGTTTTGAAATAGTAAATAAAAAGAATTTCTTAGCATCCATGTGATTCATTGTTTATTTATATTTGGTAATAACAAAATCAAAATTTGAATGTTATCTAAGTTTGGATATGAGTGTAAAAGTTAAAGCTCCATTGAACCATTAGGTACCACAATAGTGTAAATGTTAAAAGCTCAATGTATGCATCTTGTACACTACCCAGTGCATTCTCTTATAATCTAACTCTCTCTTCACCTTCTTCAACCCTAAATCTAATGGACAAGATCTAATCTTGCCTTTACAAGATCAAGGGTCATGATTCATTCCCTCCAAAATCAATCACTTTAAAATATTAAAGTACTTTTTCACTTTATAACATAAGTGCACTTTATGAGATAAAGTCACTTTAATATTAGAAGGCACACTTTATTAAAAAGTCACTTTAATAAAAGAACCACTTTATCACAACTTTATAAAAACTCACTACAAAGTCAAGTGTCTAGTAGTGTAGGTACAAGGTTTCTTTCACATACAAGACACACATGCAACATACCTCCCGAGCTAAAAAGACAACACTCTCTCTTAGTGAGGGATGTACTTGCTGCCATGATCATCATCCGGTCCCATCACATTGTTCGCAGTAAATTCTCCCTCTGAACATAGAGCCATCATCAACACTTGCACAAAACTCGAACCATAAGACATCCTTCTGAAAACTACTCTGAACCCTTGGCTTCTAGGGGAATCCACTCCACCTTAAGCATCGGTTCGTTCACACTAGTTGGGCCTCCTGCCATTTCTTAGAAGAGACTCCCTCTCTTCTCTCAAAATGTAAGATTGAATTCTTGGGCCCACCTCAGTCTCAGGAGCTTCTTGGTCCTCATCCAACATTGAATCATATCCTGAAGGTTTTCCTCGCAACATGTACAACATTTCCATCCGATCACCAATCAGTTGTGGTTCAATCGAGTCCTCTCCCTCCTTGTAGATAAATACATGTCCTCTCTTGAAAAATGTACAATATCCATCATTCTCCAAGGATGATACTGAGGTCAAGTTAACACTCAACCTTGGAACAAAGAGAACTCCATCAAGCTCTAGGAATCCTCCATACTCGATTCAGAATCTGACCCTTCAAACTCCACGTTTAGTTTGTGCCATACCACCTTTACTCTCCACCAGTCGGTCGTGACTTGTCTCTATGATAATAAGGAATGCTCGCCAGATTCTCGTCATGTGAAAAGAGGCTCCACTATCAACAATCCATCTGAAATCACCTCCAAATCCTCCACTACCGACATTGGATACTAGAGTAACCAAAGAAATTTTATTATCAAACTTGGAAGAAAAGTCCTCCATGGTTGTTGTAGAATATATCTCAGGCCCCTCTTGTTCCTTCCTCTTTTTCGTCTTCTCAGTAAACTGAGAAGCAAGGTTCCCCAACTGGTTACAACAATAGCATTTGACTTTACTCAAGTCGCTCCCACAATTTCCTTTCTTCTTTCTCTTTGCAGAAAGAGAAACATTCTCCTCAGCTCTGTCTTCCTTCTGACCATTTCTATGAGACCCCATCTAGATATCCTCCGAGTGAAGTCGTTCCACAAGCTTCTCCAATCTGGAAAATTTTCTCGACCCACTACAGAGTTCACAAAGACATCTCATTCCTTTGTGAAGCCTTTCAAGCCTATCCTCCCCAACTTGGCTTTTGAGGTGATCTCTCTCACTGTGTCTAACTCATCCTTAACTTGGGATAGTTGGGTAATATAGGAAGAAACATCCTCACCCTTAACCATCTTCGAGTCATGCAGCTTATCTTTCGAGGCCACCTTCTGATTGGCATTCTTATCCTCAAATAAATTCTTCAAAGTTTCCCACATCTCATACGTTGTCTTCTTCTCAGATAGATGTGGAATGAGTGGGTCCTTTATGCCCTCGAGAATGATCCTATGATTTTTGGCCTCATTTACTTCATGCAAATCCAAAGCAACATGATCTGATGTGGGAGCCACAACAACATAACAGACATAGTTCCAAATCTTGTTCTCCTTGAGAACAATTGACATCCGGACCTTCCATTGCAAATAGTTGGAAATGTCATCCAACTGATCCTCAAATCTAATGCATGAAGCCATATTCCCTATCACTATTCAAAGGAAAACAAACAACATATTTCCCCCTTGCCAAAATATCTCACTGCTCACTGTCACTCACAACCCAAGATTTGATACCATGTAGAAATTTAATGGAAAAATCTGCTTAAAAATATTATGTCATACACTTAGAAACCTACATATAATTGTCTTCTATGAACTCTGAAATGTTTAAACCCACATTCATAAATTACCATAAGCAGAAATACACATTGCTAGGCAATTTTGCAGCGGAATAAACACAATGAGCAACAATCATTCAACTTATAAAAACTTAGAAATTTAGGCAATGCCAGGGAAAACCCTCATGTGGGGAAAACCAATGAGAGATATATATCTATATAGCTTCAAGAAAGTACATATCTACAACAACAATACAATTTCCAGCAAGAGAAAAATACCTTACAACACCCAAAACTATCCCAACTTTCTTCCTTGGAAAATGTGCCCAGAAATAGTTGTATGACCTATACAACTCAATTGAACAACACCCAAAATTAGTGCCAAATCTGAGATATACGGAAAACACAAAAAAAAACGTCCTCTTCACCAACATAAACCACTAGAAAATATGTCTCAATTTGCGTGCAACAATGCTACCTCGAAATCTGTTCCCAACCAACCTATTGTACGGACTATACAATATGACCCTCTTTATCATCTAATAGCTACAACAGTATTCACTCAGAAACTTATTGGGAAACATGCCCACTCCCTATTGGAAAATGTGCCCTCCTAGCTTCCCTCTCTTTCCTCTCTCAAGCTATCTAAGAAATATCTTCAGCAGGTCAGTTCCAACCACTCTTTCTACGAATATAATACATCACATCGATTCAGCATTCCTATAGATCTTAAAAGGTCAGTTATTGTTGAACAAAAACCTTTAAAAATATACACTGTGATATCCAATTCCTATTAGTTACCTTTGCTTTGAGATAAGCTTCACTAGCAGATGAACTTTGGGTGTTAAAAGACCGCTTTCAACTGCATCAAAATATCCTTCTATCATTCTAAATAATTTGTCCACGTCTGCAATCAGAACGAATTACATTACATCATCCCAAAACTTATTAGTGTAAATATGCTATATTTTTTGATAGATTTTTGAGATATTTGTTATAAATTGAGTTTTAGAATGTTTTAACAAAGTGTTTTAGGGTTTTTCATCGAGCTGAATCTATTTTTACTTTAAAAAATTACAATTTAAACAATAAAAAATAAAATTGTGATTTCATATGAAAAATACATACCAATACCAATTGATTGTTCCAATAGATTCAAGGCATCAATTAAGAACCCTTGCATTTTTCCTGATTCTTTCAAATTGTAGTATCGAACAACCTGCGCAAGCAAATGCAGAAAATGTGTCACCCATTTTTAGTATCTCACAATCAAGCTGGATGAGAATTAATTTAGTATGAATAAGCACATGTCCAACTGGAAAAAATAAGTGCACGTCGAATCGTGTAAAGTGCAAGCAACATCAGAATATGAAAAATAACAAATTAATTCTAGTCCCACAAAATATGCACAAATATTGATTTTTTGATAACAAATATACTCCATTGCATTTGAGACCAATCAGGTTACCTTATAAGCACAAAACAATCCCAGGTTCTCAAGACAGTATACAACATTTCCATGGATTCTCTGAATGTCTTTCCTTGTTTTATCATTGGCATTTTCATGAACCTAGAATTGATGCTGAATGAAATGATTTTGGATCGCCTGCAGAAACAGACTAGTGGATGAAATGAACTAATCAAGAAACAAAAAATAAGAGAGTAGGTGTATTACCTTGACCCTAAGATCATCAAGCTCTGTTTTCAAGGAATCGTACAATGAACTTGGCTTCTAGTAAGTTAAAATTTCTTAATTAGGAGTTGAAACAAACTCGTCCACCTCAGTCCTATCTTCCAGTGCATATACCTGCATGCATTTGATGCCCTATCGTTAGAAAAGATCGCCAGAAAATGGTAGGCAGAGTATTAAATCTTTAAAACGGTGAATATCTGACAAAGTTAGAATGGTTTTATCAAATTACCTTCGAATCCAGGATCACTTCAAGCTTGGCAATTTGATCCTCACAATCAATGTTATAATAAGCACCTGCGAAACAAGTAAAAAACAAGACCATAAAAGAACAAACTATTAAAAGAAATAGAATGCTAGTGTAACTTAAAAAGGTATTGCACCAAAGAGGGAAGATAATTGATATAGAAGTTAAAAGTCAAAAACCACTAACGTTTCTGCAGAGTAACTCACCTTTCCGTTTGCGGGGCAATGTTGTCATTCCAAATATTTTTGGTTTGTGCCTGCAATCCTTGTAATATTCCTTTCACAAAGATACAACATGTATAAGGCATGATATTTATAGAACATACAACAATTATTGTTCTAAGAGATTCTTTTAAATCAGAATTCATACTTTCATTATTCTGGCATATGGATGTCCCCCCGTTGCATGATGGAACTCGTAAAAAATGAGCTGATCAAGAAGATTCAGATTGAAAAATGCGACTAGTAGACTCTCGTAAAAGATCTGCGGCGTCATCACAATTACCTGGAAAATGGTTTCAGGATTTAAGGCCTTAAAAGAACAAAACTATAATTCAATGTGTAAATCCAATTGCATGTCTAATTCTCCAAATAACCTACAACTGGTCTTCGGAGACGGGCCAAGATAATATGATGCAGTCACCCAACTGCAGGCAGTTTAGCCCAGATAATATGATGCAGTCAGTTTGGGCCAAATAATATGATGCAGTCACGCAGCTGCAGGCAGTTTGGTGCAGAAGAGTTCACAGTTTTGCCTGCAGCTCGGTGATTGCATCATAATAATATTTATACTAGTTACAAAACAAGAATATAACAACTTATATGAGAGTGTAAGTTTTCATATGATGCAGTCACCCAACTGCAAGCATTTTAGCCCAGATAATATGATGCAGTCAGTGTTGACAAGTGTAAAGGCTGTGAATAACACTGTATAGTATAACTTGTTATATATATTATTGTCGTCCCCTAAAAACTATATTATTACAGTCCCCAACCCGCCTTCACCTGAAAAAATTGAGAATGTGCTCTAGCCATCCCCTCCTCATCCCCAGAAAAAATTGGGAGTATACTCTAGCCATCCCCGTCATCATCCCCGTTTGGAAAACCAATGCAACATAGATTATTTTATATACTAGTATTTTTTATAATAGTAGAATAAGTTATAGGTTTTCATGTTGTTATTTGGATTTCAAAAAATAAACTGTGTGAAAGTTTAACAACCTCCAAGGTGGATATTTACTCATTTTCAAAAACAAATTAAAGTTGTAATTTATCGTTGAAAATTATTAGAGACAAATTAAAGCTGAAATTTATCTTTGAAGATGAATGATGTGGGCAATCAAAAAGTGAAACGTTTCTAAACTTTGACCATTTATTTGATTTACATAAACATAATGTCAAATAACAACATGATAATTGACTATGAAAACTTACACTCTCATATAAGTTGTTATATTCTTATTTTGTAACATGTATAAATATTATTATGATGCATTCACCGAGCTGCAGGAAAAAATCTGAACTCTTCTGCACCAAACTGCCTACAGCTGGGTGACTGCGTCATATTATTTGGGCCAAAGTGACTACATCATATTAACTGGGCTAAACTACCTCAGTTGGGTGACTGCATCATATGAAAACTTACACTCTCATATAAGTTGTTATATTCTTGTTTTGTAACGAGTATAAATATTATTATGATGCAATCACCTAGCTGCAGGCACAACTCTGAACTCTTCTGCACCAAACTACCTGCAGCTGGGTGACTGCATCATATTATTTGGGCAAACTGACTGCATCATATTATCTGGGCTAAACTGCCTGCAGTTGGGTGACTGCATCATATTATCTTGGCTCGTCTCCGAAGACCAGTTGTAGGTTATTTGGAGAATTAGACTTGCAATTGGATTTAGACAATGAATTATATATTTGTTCTTTTAAGGCCTTAAATCTTGAAACCTTTTTCCAGGTAGTTGTGATGACATCGCAGATCCTTTACGAGAGTCTACTAGTCCCATTTTTCAATCTGAATCTTGTTGATCTGCCCATTTTTGACGAGTGCCATCATGCAACGAGGGGACATCCATATGTCAGAATAATGAAAGTATGAATTCTGATTTGAAAGAATCTCTTAGAACAATAATTGTTGTCTGTGCTATAAATATCATGTCTTATACATGCTGTATCTTTGTGAAAGGAATATTACAAGGATTTCCAGCACAAACCAAAAATATTTGGAATGACAGCATCACCCCTCAAACGGAAAGGTGAGTTACTCTGCAGAAACGTTAGTGGTTTTTGACTTTTAACTTCTATATCAATTATCTTCCCTCTTTGGTGCAATACTTTTTTAAGTTACACTAGCATTCTATTTCTTTTAATAATTTGTTCGGTTATGGTCTTGTTTTTTACTTGTTTCGCAGATGCTTCTTCCAACATTGATTGCGAGGATCAAATTGCCAAGCTTGAAGTGATCCTGGATTCGAAGGTAATTTGAAAAAAACATTCTAACTTCGTCGGATATTCACCATTTTAAAGATTTAATACTCTGCCTGCCATTTTTTGGTGAGCTTTTCTAATGATAGGGCATCAAATGCATGCAGGTATATGCACTGGAGGTGGAAGAGTTTGTTTCTACTCCTAATCAAGAAATTTTAACTTACCAGAAGCCAATTTCATTGTACGATTCCTTGAAAAGAGAGCTTGACGATCTCAGGGGCAAGGTAATACACCTACCCTCTTATTTTCTGTTTCTTGATTAGTTCATTTCATTCACTAGTCTGTTTCTATAGGCGATCCAAAATCATTTCATTCGGCATCAA
>SNQJ01S0144465.1:0-24266 GCA_010110895.2 Picea sitchensis
GGCATACAAATTGGAGCTGCCTGCATCTTCACGAGTACACCCAGTTTTCCATGTTTCATGCTTAAAGAAGGTTATAGGCGACAAGATCCCAGTTCAAACTATATTGTCAGAACTTGACGAGGAAGGAAAAATCATATTGGAGCATGAATCCATCAGTGACACAAGAATTCGCCAACTGAGGAATAGATCCATTTAAGAGTATCTCATTAAATGGAGGAAACTATCGGTTGAGGATTCCACTTGGGAAGATGAGACTTTTATATAGAAGCATCCAGAGTTTCTCAAGCGTTGAAAACAACACTTGTCTCAAGGGGAGGGGCATGTTAAGCCCTAATATTGGCTCATTACCCCTTAATTGGGGCATATTAGATTAGTAATGTTATTTTATTTATGTTGACTTTAGGCCATTGGTTGTAATTATACCTCCTAGTCTCCTATATATACCAAGGAGACATTTTCATTTTGAATCATCTTGTACTTGAACATTTAAGTGGGGTAAAAGGAGGTTGCCCCCTCGAAGAGGCTCATTATTTGAAAATCTCTCTTTTACAAGGTGTTGAGTACTTTTTCTGAGGATTTTATATGCTATATTGATATTTGGTTCTTAACACCTTGAAATCATCGCGTCTCACAGAGGTAAGGGCACTAACAAGATCTCCAGATATGAATAGATCCCCAGAAATATCTCTGATTCTAGGAATGTATCGGGGGGATATCCCTTCAACTGAATTCATGCAACCTCATTATTAACTCTGGTGTGAGAGGAGCATCGTGATCTTACCAATTATTCAATGGATTTCTCCACTCCCTAACTCAGACACATATGTTGATTTAATTGCCTTGGGGAATTTTACTCACAAAATCCTATTCCAAGGCACTAATTCCTAGGCTAGTTTGTGCACCCTAGAAAATAAAATCGTTACTAATAAATTTTAAATTATAGTGTTGACTTTATGGCTCTAATTACTCAAAAATGTATGGTAGTGAAACACATGGTGTTATGACTCTGGAAGAAAAGTAAACATGAAAGTAATGCAAAGTCCTAACTTTAACTTTCGATGAATGATATGCTTCTAAAAACCAATGCAATTTTCGAATTCAACTCTGCAATTCAGAAGTAAAAATGCAATCTTTCACTATATGCACTAAGCTAATGGTAACGATTCAAAAGACAAAAATGCCAAGCAATGCAAAATGCCTATTTTTTTTGTATTTTCAATATATCAAAAATGAAAATGGATGGACTGAAAAGTAACTTGATATATAACCTTGTTGTGTATAAAAAAGAGATAACTCAAGCAGGATACCAAGCAATAAAAAACCCAGCCCAATGTGTAAGGAAAATAAAAAATGAAAGATGAAGAGAAAGACTTTATCCATAAATTCAACCAAAAGAGGGTTTCATGTCAACCCACATCCACCCAATAGACACTAAAGAGAGCCAATAAGGCTAAAAAGGCATAAAATCCCACCCAACAAACACCAGACTAGGAAAAAAAGGCAAGGAAAATTGATGTACGTGACTGTTTAGGAAAAGAGAGTGTATATACGCAGCTTGCAGTGAGACATCTTGCGTGTATACATGACTTTCAAGGAAAAATACTCATATATGTTTTAAAACAAGGTCAGGAAAGGGAGAAAGGCTGAAAACTTAGACCCAGAGTGAACAAGAGTTGTCAAGCAATGACATGACAAGAACCACAAAAGAAACAAGAGAAATCTAAGGAGAAAATTACTTCAAACCCTAAGAAAGAAGATCAATCCCCAATAGGATCTGGAATTTTGTTACGAGGAAAATATCTTTGTGGATAGGGTGAACCACAACAGGTGAATATGACTACAGAAATCAACTCTGTCCCAAAAACATGTTATATAAACCAATGTGCAAGCGAGATAAGAAAGGGACCTACCTCGTGCAAGCACTTTGACCCAAAGATTTATACCTGGAACAAGTTCTCAACAAACTAGCAGAGCAAGCATAAAGTGATAATATAAAAGGTTAGCACATTATATAGCATAATCCATTAATATAAAAAACACACATGCCCATGGATAATAACTCATATATTTGCAAGATATCAATTGGACGATAAGAGAGTATTTCTATTAATAAATGATCAGCAGAAGTGAAAACATTACAAACTTCCATGTCGGCATAGTTCGAAACCGAGAAACCAAGTTCCTTCCAGTTGGGCCACCACCACTTCAATCCTCCACCAAAGGCAAGCTCATAGAAGGGAGACAATGAGGTTCTCCATCAATAAGGGAAGAGCTTGGGGGATGAACACTGTGTTCAGACTTAAAGGAAAAAGGGATGCAGACTCAATATGAAGTAATAATTTCTCTAGAGTAACTTTACTCTCAAAGTTGAATTATTTTCTCCTTTTCCATAGCTCGGAATTGACCCACTTATAGCCTTCAAAATGGAACTAAAGGGATGAGTCAGAACGTTTCTAGTATATGGAAGGCCAAGGATCAGAGATATCTTGTCGTGACATGGAAACCCAACATTTAATTTTTATTTTCTAGCACAAATAACGATGTATGTAGTTATTAGTGGAGCAGCCTACGTATAGGCTTGTTGTATAGTGTGCAAGATGCGTACAAGTGGAAAAAAATGTAGTTTTTTCTATGTATTTTATCAACATGGAAGATAAGTATGCATAGGGAAATGGAATAAGGCCCTCTCTGCAATATTTCATAGGGTGAGGCAAATATTGCTCTAACACGTGAGTAGGGAGTAAATGCAGTTCTTCGGTGGCCCTGAACACCGTGATATAGGTTGTGTGTTCATATATATACCTGTAGCCTACCTTCGATATAATTTTCTTGGTTGTTGCAGACAACCTTGGGCATTCCTTTTTAAATAAAATAAAATAGACTCAAGCAATGAATTCATCGCAAATAATAGTGCAAGATGTTTTGTACATGTTTTCCCATAGAATGTTGAAGTAAACATGAGCATGCAGTTTTGCAACATGCCATCCTAAATTCATGCCAGTGAATACATTTCTTTCACAGATAACATTGAGTAGGCACAAGGCCATATGAAACAAAGGAGCTTCTTCTTCTTTCGGTGTTTGACCCTGCACTACATAGGTGCTTATTTGCTTGGAGATGATCACTCCCCAATTGAAACTACTCCTTGAGATAGCCACAATTTACACTAGGGGCATCGATGCTTCATAGAACTTGGAGCAGTCCTTCTCTCCATATAGTTTGTATATTAGAGCCATCGAGTAGATTTGTAGCTCTCTCAGGTTCTCTTTCACATACCATCCATTGCTCCGGTTGGTAAATTTATTGTCCTCCTTCCACCATGAGGCCATCAACCAGTAGGTGTCGTGGAATTCATAGAAATTCACCACGAAGTCTGTGTTCAGTCATTCCTCTGGGTCCCTAAGCTTGTAATACTTCTAAACTCCTGTCGGGAGAAAAACTCTAACAAACCCTATTACACATGAAATTTTCACACCTAGGTACCTCTCCCTAAGTGTTTTAAGTGTCATATAAGTGTCTCATACACCTTGACACAATGGAATGACCTATGTCACAATCCTTAGTCAATGTGGAGGAGAGATATATTACATGAAGGCCAAAATACCAAGTGCACATGAATTATTATTAATATTCATGAAAAAGAAATTAATTACGCGTGGTAATCAAGTGCACATGAATTATTATTAATATTCATGAAAAAGAAAGTAATTATGTGTGATAATCCACCTCACATTTGGTTTCCTATTTTTTAGGGAGGGTGGAAGATCTCATGGATGGTTGAAATATTTCATCCTTAAAATCCTTGAGAGATATTTCCTCCCTAAAATCCTTAAGAAATATTTTCTCCCTAAATATCTTAGAGATCCCCTTTTTAGTGGATTTGATGAGAGATCCTATCCATGGTGGTTAAGCCTCCAAATCCTATATAATGAGGGCTTTCCATGGAGGAGGGAGGAATATAGGAGTTTAGAGATACCAAACTTATGATCTCGTGAGAAGTGGGAGAGAATAATCAGTGAAAAGTATTCTCATTTTAATTGTGGATCATTCGAGCAAGGGGTTGGACAAGGAGAGCTTGGTGAGGCTTCTACATCTACATCTACACTTTGTAAGCACCTTATTTTTTTCTCATTAATAGATGTTCTTGGCCTGTTTCTTTCAAGATTGTGTACATTTTCATGAGCTTGTCTCTTTTGGATAAATTTAGCTTTAAACTAATCATGGTAGAATAGGAAGTATGCTTTGTCTTTGGTGTTTACTGGATTGTCGTACTCGTTGAAGGACTTGGAGATCAAGTTCAACTTGGACTGGGCGAGGAAAACTTCGTAAAAATGTACTCATATCTTCTTCCTCTCCTCTATTTATTAGTTTATCTATGTTTAAAGGAAATTCAATGTTCAAAGTTATCACTTTTTTGTCTTGGTCATAGGGGTTTAAGATCCAAGAGGGAATTCACCTGTCCACAGGGGAATTTTCCAACAACACACCGACCATTCTCATTGTTCATGAGGCACTTCTGAGCATCTGTGTGATCGATCAACCAACTCAAAAAATCAATGCATGGGAACATTGGAGTTTGGAAAGATACCATGTGAAAGCACGACCGTCGAATGTTTGAGAAAACTTGATCATCAAGTGCCCTTACATCTGAGTCATTGTGTGGGATATACTCTGGGTAATCCTCCTAGTTTATTCTGTCGAATTGGTCTCCCCATTGTGGGAGCATTATTTTGTATCCAGTGGTCACTTCTCTATCGCCGAATACTGAAGGCTGAATGAATGCTTTCTTCGTTGAGGTTCTAATGACCGGCTCCACCCTAGGATCATATTCTAACTGCCTCATAGTACCAGGATAAGAACCCTCACCAATTTCCACCTCCTTTAGCTTAGGTGCTCTCAGTGAGTGTCTGTTCATTGGATTCCTTGGAGGAATTTTCCATGAAGCTAGAACACAGTTAGAGACTGTATAAAACATCAACTTCATATATATGACAAATTATGACTGTCGAATTTATAAAATTTAACACATACCTATGTTTCTTGTTTAACCTGCATTTGATAGTTTGAGAATCAACATAGTCTTGTGATGCTTGCTTTGCTTCTTTGGATGCTATGGAAATGGAAACTTATGTTCAGAATGGAAGTGTTTGAAGCCGTTTTAGTGATTTAAACATAGATGAACTTACCTTGTCACAACAGCTATTCGATTCAGGATATGAGTGTGGTTCTACAAAATCTTTCGCCATATATTCATTACAATTAAAATTAAATTTGATCATAGGTCAATGGCACGAGCATGGTATATAACATGGCCTATCGGTGATTTCAAATTCCTATTGTTCAATCGACACACAGGGTAGAAATGTATGCAGGGTGAATCATTAACTGGTCTATTAACTGATAGAATCAGATCGTATCTCATGCTAAAAACATCTCATTGTTTGGCTAATATAGTTGGTGGATCGGGGATCGAGGTTTCTCTTTAAACACTTTTTGTTGATATCTCCTTGCAAAAGATTCGACGTCGATCCATCTTTCCGTACAGAGATGACATGTGTTACGAGGAAAATATCTCTATGGCTAGGGGTAAACCACAATAGATGGAAATGATTATAGAAATCAACTCTAATATCAAGTATGCTATATAAAAAAATATCCTAGCAAGACAAGATAAAAGTCCTACCTCGTCCAGATGTTCAATGCATTCCACCACTGATCACTTGACCCAAAGGAATATACCTACAACTAGTCCTCAACAACCAATCAATGCAAGCATATGGTGATAATATATAATGTTATCACATTTGATAGAAGAATCCATCAACATTCATAAAAAATATTCCCATGGAATAACAATTCAATATTTGCGAGATATTAATTGGATGAGAAAAGAGTATTTCTATTATGATATAATTAACAGAAGTGAACGAGTTACAAACTTCCATGTCGGCACGGTTCAAAACCGAGAAACCAAGTTCCTTCCAGCTGGGCCTCCACCACTTCAATCCTCCACCAAAGGCAAGTTCATATAAGAGAGACAATGAAGTTCTCAATCAATAAGGGAAGATCTTGGGGGATGAACAATGTGTTCAGAATTAAAGGACAAAGGGATGAAGACTCAATGTGAAGTGAATAATTTCTCCAGAGTAACTTTGCTCTCAAAGTTGAATTATTTCTCCTCTTTTCCATAGCTTAGATTTGGTCCATTTATAGCCTTCAAGTGGAACTTAAGGACCGAGTAGGAATGTTTCCAGTATATGGAAGGTCAAGGATCATTGATCTCGTGACGTGACATGGAAACTCGACACCATTTTTTAAGTTTGGGCACATTTCTCGATGTATGCAGGGTGTAGTGGTGCAATCTATGTATACACATGTTGTAATATAGTCAGGGCACATATATGTGGAAAAATCATGTTTTTAGCTATGGGATTTGCAAAAAGTGACTTCAAGTCTGCATAGGGAAATGGAAAAATTCCTTATGTACAAGATTTCATGGGGTGAGGAAAATCTTGCTATAACAGATGCCCCCTAATGTGTGAGGTCATAAGAGTAACAATGATGGCCAAAATACATTATAATACCAAGAAGTGGAATAATGGGGACCCAACTAGAAGAACTAGTTGCTCATTACAATTTGTATTGAATTTGTGTACATGGATGCCAATTTGAATTACACTATAGATCCATGTGAAAATATACTACACATCTGTCCATGGCCATGAATAGGTAAATACAAATGTGGTTTCATGCCAAAGGTTGTCATAGTAATGAACAAGGCCTAGTAAAACCAGTCTCAAAATCAATATGAATATATTTGTATACAATGGAGTAAAATCTGATCTCCCATGATCACTAAAGTCACACAGGTATTGGTCCAATGAAAAGATAGCAACAACTTAGGAAAGTTGCGACTATAAACTGATGTCTTCAATTCTTCTACACAATCCGCCAAAGGTGCAAGTATACATCATGTGAATAAAAGAGCTGAGGTCAAACACAACAAGACTTCATTTGATTACCGATCATTGAGGTATACCGTTAACAAATGTGAGACAACCTAACGATGATGAAAGTAGGTATCAATGCACCAAGTACATTCTTACAAGTGTGAATAAAGTATTCGGGGTCGAACACTTGAATAATCCATCGATCAGGAGACATTGATGTATTCCCAACTGTCAATGGAAATATAACTTACCATTAATGACTGCAAGCCTCTAAGTACTCATAGGAATCTAGGTCTCATCTCCAGAATAGATGATTTGAAGTCGATGGAAGGAGACTCGATGAAAGGAAAGAATTAAGGAATCTCTCATCATTCATCACGAGGTACAAAGAAGGAGCTTAATGATTAGGAGGAAATCGAACGAAGAACATGTTCACGAACCAATGAACATGTGCGTCTTTTGTGTGTGACAGGTGTAAGTGGTACATGAAAAAGACCCTATGAATAGATGCCAATGAGGAAAATTGTTGACAAAGGCGAGGAAACCACCAATAAGGTTAATCGCATCCAAGACACTACATGAATCCCAATGTCTGAATAGATGTATTGTCGTTGAACACAAGGGAAACCACCCAGTCAATGACCAATGATAAAATGTCGATCGTTGGGTTCAAGGTTACCTACCAATGAGGAAAGTATCAGCAGGGTGCGCAATAGGACTACAAATTCATGTGGTTCTGAGACAAACTGAGGGTATGTCCGACATAAAATGTCAATATTTCTTAGGAATGGCTGACACGGATTGATATACATCCTTTGAACAATAGAAATAGACATATGGAATACTCTAGCAGCATAGACTCAATGATGAAACCATGTGTTGGCACAGGGGCAGACCTAGGGTTCAACGCTTAAACAGTGCACTAACAAAACCTTAACTACTAGCCCTTTCAGCAACACCTGTGAAGCACATGAAGCCTCACCTGAGGTAGAGGCAGGGGGGGTTGCAGGACTCAGGTATCTAGTTATTGAGTTTCATTCACATTGCAGATTAAACCCTTATTACAGATCAGCACAGTAACAATAAAGATCAAGCACATAACCAAACAACTAGACTTCTTACATTGCTTGCACTAAGATTCTACTACTTTATACATTACATTCCTTCCTATATATACTTTTACAAAAAGTACTAAACATGGTTAAACCCATGGGCCGACATCCTATAACCCATTACATAAACCCTAGTAAATACTTTGTTGGGTACACAAGTCCACAAAATAAGTGAGATCTCATGATCTCATATCCTCCTAGCACTCCATCTTTGACCAGCCTGTTGAAGTCCCAAAAGTGGTCAAGAATGAACAATGTTTAATCAAAACTTGGTCAAGAGCCAACGGGCCCCCAAAACTCACTTGTGACTCATCCCAAGTCACTCAGATCTGGGCAACATTGTTTCAAAGGCCTCGAACTTATCTTGAGCTTCCTCGACTTGTTGCTTCGCTAGAGTCTCCTGCTTAGAGAAATCCTGAATCACTAACTCTGTAACAGGACCTTGCAAGTGTTGTTCCACTGTCATAACCACTTGGTCTAGTTGCGATCCTTGTCCTTCAATATCTTCAAAAATCATACAGGCTTTGTCCTGCACTGGCTATAGTCTCTGTGTAACCTCCATGAATCTGCTCTGGATGGCAGTAATCTATTTTTGGACTACACATTTCTCCTATGATCTCTTCATTCACTCGACCGTAGTGAGTAGCTTCATCTATGCCTGCATGGTGGATGCCTGTTGTTGTGCCTCCTGGAGCTGTGCTTCCATTTTCCTCAACTCCATATCTTCTGTGAGGCATTCATAGGTCTACGCACTTCGATCACTCAACCACTTACATTCTAAGGAGAGGGTCTTGATCCTTCCAATTATGCTCTTGGCGACTTCCTCCCTCTGATCATGCACTTCCTGTGGAGTTCTTGGCACTATTTGGATCTCTAACTTTGTTACTCTTGCTTGAAGCTGTTGAATGACCTCAACGAGCTTCTCCACTTGAATCACACCTGACTCTTCTTCCTCCTGTGCCAAGCCCGACATAGAGCGAAGAACTTTAGTTACCACCTCTTTGACCACAGTCTGCTCAATGAGCAACTGGTCTTTTTATTTCTCCATCTTTTCTTTGTCCTCCTCGAAGATAGCCCAAATTTCATCTTTCTCCTTTTCGTAGGCAGTTACGCAAGACTGCGCAACCCGCAGTTTCTCTAAGACCTACTCCTTTTCTTGCTTCAAGGCTTATCTATCCTTATCCTTCTCTTCATGGACTCGATGAAGTTGAGCCTCTATTGCATCTACTAGTCATCTTAATTGGGTGAGCTCATCCCCTAATTCTGCAATCTTCGACGAAGAAGGCAAAGTAGGTACTGCACAACTCGAATGGATATCTTTCTATATCTCCTTCATATCCTTCTTGATTCTTTCATATAGTGTCTCCTTCTTTTCTCCATATCGATGTAATATATCCTTTGAAGCATCCTCCATGGCTGCGATGATTAGATCAACATCGTCCTCTTTGAGCATGGCCTTCATCTTGGGTTTACTGGTGCACATCTTCTTTCTTGATGAGGGTTTATGTGGAGAAACCTTCCTCTTCTTTGATGTTTCAACCTCAGTAGGGGGATCCTTTGGCAGTGTAACTTCACCTTTTCCTTTCTTTTCTCCTTCTTCCCCTCCTTATTCTTGATTCACTTCATCTCCTCCTCCTCCTGCGGGACAGTTAGGACCACTTTCCTTTGAGGTTTTGTCCTCCTCATTAGTTTCTATGTTATACACTTCCTCCTTTTTCTTCTGTTTATTCATGCTAGTCTATCTGTCATGCTCGACCCGGGTGACCAAGGGACTTACTATGATGTTGGGGTCTGAGATTTTTGTATCTTCAACCGGTACAAGGAACTCTGATGAACATTATTTGGTGATCTCCTCCATATCTTCCTCGGTCAACTTATAATAAGACTATAAATCCTCCTTACTTTCATCCCTACGCGCATTGATATAGATAAAGTGTCAATCTGTGTGGAAATTCACTAGCGGTCTGTACTGGTGAAATGTCTTTGGTTTCATGCATGGAAATGCCTCAATAGAATGATTCAGTTTTTGGTAGTAGGCATGGAAGACATCGTTCAACTTCCATTACTTCGACATGTCATTTTTATACCACAAAATGGAGAACCTTGTGGCCAATGGCTCTGATGAATCAACTTCTGGAAATGTCACTCCTTCTGACATATTCCAAGCGAAAAATGTGATTAATACAAGTAACCAGCTAAAATGGAATTCATACCCCTAATCTTGTTCTTCGTAGTAGTCTTTCTCAATATCATTGACGAGTTAACTCACCCAGTTCATTTTCATCCCCTCCATGCACTTTCCTACGAGGTCCACTATGAAGCTTGTGACCTGCGTGGGATGGTTCTTTCAGACAAGCTTTCCAGCTATAAGCTGACAATCTAGGTGCACTGCGCCATTCTGGATGGAGGCTACCTTCTAGCCTCACTTTCCCTTTTCTACGTCACCATAATCCTCCTTTATGTGTTGTGCAAGGGAATTATCAGAAGTCTTCCCTAGGTAGAACTACGGAGGGTTCAGTCCCTGCATGCTCAGTTCTATGATCAGGTGGACCCGTGCCAGATCCATAGTAATTCACCTCTCGAGCCATAGATATCCTTCATGATAGCATGACAAGAGGAGTTTAACACAACTGTTAACCTCCTGATGTCGGCCAAAGTAAGGGATCTTCATCACGTTCAGTATCATTGACTACATGATCTCCTTAATCCATGACTAGGAGAATATGCACGACTTCTTCCCAGTTGTCTTCATCAAATACCTATGCGGTGGGAGCATCACATAATTCTTCTTTTCTTTGAGGTTAAATTCATTGTTCTTCAAGGCTGGGATCTATTCTAATTGGGTTCCAACTACCCATATCCCCTTCAGGATGTACGCAGTGATCAATGTGTACTCAAAGTCACGTGGGATGTTGTTGTGGTTAATCGTGCCAGCCAAAGGTAGTATATAATCTAGCAAGACCGATGTGATCTGCTTCGTGTTAGCCAGATCGTCGTAGTTCTTTCTTCTCTTCTCAGTAGTATGACTAGAACGACGTCCAGTCAAGGGGGATACTTGCAGTCCTCCAATCGACGATTCCTATATTCCTACAGAAATAACTCTCTCAGCCATGAGCTCCATGAGAATCTCCTCCAAATACTTTTCTGACATGCTAGGTTCACCCGACATTCACACTTGTAACCAAATAGATCGGGTAGGTGAACGAACAAGCGATGTAATCAAATGGATGGTGAGGTCTCTGTTGAGGACAAGATATGAATTAATCTTACTCAATCATTTTAATACTTTAATTGGCTAAAGTAAAGTAGATGGGAATATCACCCTATGTTTATAGCAAAAAAATATATATATCCTAACTCACAAGTGCTTAGGCTAGTCTTTTATCAACAAAAATCTTGCTAGAAATTCACTTTTTATGTATTTTTTTTAGAATATCAGTTGCTGAAATAAATGTAAGAATAGAAGTGAAGACACCAAGATCATAATCAATGTATATGAGACATAAAGAAATCCCTTATTTCATTCCAATTCACCAAAGAGTCATTGTCTTTACAAAACTTCACACAGAAATCTTGGACCAAAGTCAAACTTAGAAATCCCCAATGGAACATACAAAAGGACCTTTGACAGAAAACCAAAACTGAACTCTAAAATATGGATCAACTTGCCACAATTTTTTTCCCACTCGACTCTTCACAATAGCCTTTATCAGTCATGAAAGTTAATTCACAAATAGACAAGTCTACATAGACTATCAAAGATAGATCAACACCTCTGAAGAGCAAGTGTCTGAATGATTTGATTCAACCCTGAATGTTTTTGTTTACAATAAGGCCCTGCTATCACAAAAGCGAATTAGGCTATGATGAATATATGAATGAATGAAAACTGAACTATCTCAACATAACTCAAAGAGAAAATCTTAGCATGCTTTGTGCTTCTATCCTCCTCTTGTTCCTCCCCTTAGTTTGGCTTTTAACAATTTAGAATTGGTTAGAGTAGTTGAACTAACTTATTAGTTAAGCTAACATAAGGCCTTAACTAAATTTAGTTAAGGAAGGGGAGAAAGGGTCATAATTAAATAATAACTAATAGGTGGGACCCCCTTGTGACTCCCCTAGTTATAACAATCATTACATCATAACATAATCCATTTGTTAAGCAAACACACCCCTTGTGTCTCCCTTCAAAACACATTTTACTTTGACCATTTTAGTTCATAAAACTTGAAAATAATTTAGACTAATACTCATACATCCAAAATAAAACATGCTTTCCAAAATAAAACATGTCCAAAATCCATGGACTCCACTATCATAAAGAAATAAATGACATAAAAATCAAAACCCATATTTTCCAGTCTATGAAGCAACCCTTCCTTGGTTGCTATTGTCACCTCCTGATTTCCCTAAGATTGGCTTGAGCTAGGCAGAGCCTTTAGGATTTATCTCACTAATCACATGGGAACAATCATCCCTCAGATGCATCTGTGAAGACATGGATTTGTCAGAATCATTGGAAGGTGAGGAAGGGGAAACAACAACTTTTCCTTTATCAGATTCATGGTGGGCTTCAGTCTTCAATCTCTTGTTGGCATGGGAGGATTGCACTGGCGAGTGGTTAGGGTAATCTTGGGAAATGGGGTTTAAATGTGGGGGAGAAGGCAAGGTTAATTTTGGCCAGCCACGGTGTTGGGAGATTGTCGGTGAACAATCTCCTACCACCCATCATTTTCTGGGACTTCAGGCTGTAAAGAGACATGAGGAGGCACATGTATACTGGGGGCTTGAAGGGCTTAGAAGGGAGGAATTTCAGGCCTTGGTTGGACTATTCCCTATCCAATCCAATTAAAGAACCCAGCATGGAACAATTGACCAAGCTCTTCATAATCAACATCAAAATGTATTGAGAACCTAGGCCTCCTTGGGCCTCGGTTCCAGTTACCTCTACCTCTATTTCCTCGGCCATGGATTCCCTGACTGAAAAAAATCATCCTGCATATGTTAACAATTAGAAAATAGTCTTTTAAATAACCATGCATGAAAACTCCTTAAAAATATGAAATAGATTTGACTTAGAATGTATCAGGCTCATGCAATCTAATCCATACAAATTGTTCTAATGTTAATCAATGAGCAGGTTGGTAGAAAACATGTTCGAGGATACATGAGGGGTTTGTAATTTGCAAAAAAATGATACAATGAAAGGGAAGAGATATGATCACTTCTCAATGATAACAACAATCAAATGTAAGAAAACCAATAAACCTCACTGCAATCCACGCAGAATTATGCCATTTCTGTCCAATATAACACATAAATTTTCTTAGCTGTGATCGATATCAGAATAGGGGGTGAAAAGTGAATATGGGATATGTGAGGTGGTTGTAATTAGTGGAAAATGAGATAATGAGAGGGGAATTTATTTTTATTGTTCATGAGATTAATCAAGAAATCCATAACATCAACCAATAATAAGATGATTGAGTAGTAATTCCTATGTATTTAACTAGTTCACTGTCCAATAATAAAATATTCATTATAGCACCATTACGAAACACAACTACTTCAAAAAAATTGTAAGAGGTTATGTTCCTTTTATTCGTACATTTTGCATGTTATAATAGTCAACAACAACACTCAATCTGTAACCATTAAAATCCATCATTTCCACACATTTCCCCAATCCATGTTTGTATTTGAAAGTAGTGTTTCCAAGAAATAATAATGAAGAATCTACTTCTATTAGTAGAGCCAATCGAGATATTGTAATGATATCTATCACCATACATATATATGCAGCAGAAAAAAAATTGATCAAGACCTCACATATCACGCCTAAAAGGCAATTGACTATAACCAACAATCACTATTTAGAAACAGGCTATGCATAAGCCAATTTCCAAAACCCTGTAACCATGTCACTGTGTAACAAATATCTCAGTGAAACTTAAAAATGAGACAAACATCCCACACAACTGTCATCAACGGTGATCAATTGCAAAAATACAAACACACTTAGAATTTGGGGGTATCACTGGGCATACAAAGAAAGCCATCCATATTATACGTGGTGCACAACTGATAGGATTCCACGGTGTCATAATTCCCATAAACACACAACTATATATAACCATGATATAACTCAAAAAACACTTCAGTCTGGGCTATTTATTAAGTCGCCTGTGAGTGACTAGGCCGCACACATTCAAGTGTATTCTACCAATGACAAGAGATGCAGTAAACATATCCAATCCAAACTTCTAATTCTTAGAACATCACGTACAGGATGTGACATGCGTGAACCACACCAAACCCCTGTGACAAAAAAATGAACCAAATAACCAACATGCCCATCATCAATAGTGGTCAATTTGCAATCAATAACATGCTTAAAGCTTACTGGATATCATGAAAACAAGTCATCCATACTATGCATGGTGTGCAATTGAGAAAATTGCATGGTGCAACAATCCCGCTAATCACACAACAACATACAAGCATGATATAACTCAATAAACCACGTCGAGCTATTGATTTAGCCAATCATGATTGACCAAGCTATGCACACTTAGGTTTATTCAACCAACAATAGAATATGCAATGGGTATACCCAATCCAAGAATTTACTTTGCAAAACACCCTATACAGAATGCAACCTGCGTGAGCAGCCCCCATATTCGTAACCAATGCCAACCATCAAACGAAACATCAAAAGTTTGAATATTAGTGACTATATATCAACTAAAAAATGCCACTATGGTAGAGGAACAACCAACCGAACAATCCATGGTATCTATGCATAAAAAGGCATCCAATCGACATAGGGTAGAGGCCCTTCCATAAAAATCATTGAGTTACTTAGCATAAGGTGGGTGACTGTGACCTTAAAAAGTAGATAGCAATGCAAGGATTATGTTAATACCACAGAGGCAGTGACAGGAAGCCATACCAACATGATGGCTATATGACCCATGGGTGAGCCCATACTCAAGGTAATAGACCACAATAACTAGAAACCACTTGACAGGAATGACAATATCCCTATGCACCCTAGCCTACAGGGTTAAGGGTTTGCACAGTAGCCTTCACAGGAGGAACAAAACTAAATTCAGTGAGCCTCTAAGGACAAAGGTGTATGCACAAGGGGTTGTGGTGCTTGTGGATGGGAGACAATCCCTTGGCAAGGTCGAAACAAGAAAATAGGACTCTTAATTAAACCCAATAACCATGAATACAATCATCCAGCCAAAAAAGCTTCAACCAACACACAGTGGTAATAAGGAACTATCACTTAGGAAGATTAGCAATCCAATGAATTTAAATGATGAAATCCAAACCATCTATTTTCCATTTAAATTTAAAATTCCACACAGTTGCAACACTTAGGACAAACACAAACCTACACAACTAAGACAAAATCATTTCATAACTAGAGTGAAGTCAATAATGGCCAAAAGAGACATACTTGTTAATCAAAATCCTTAAGATGAGGGGTGGTCGAGCACTTTCACCCTACTAAAAATATGGAGCCTGAACACAATAGTAAGATCAACAATAGTCTGACTAGGGTGGAGACCAACGGGAAGGGTAAAGGTGGCATGTAGTAAATGCACGTTGCCTTCACCCTCATCTCATTACTCCATAGTACATGCCAACAAGCCTTCCATTAACACCATTAATCAACCAATGCATCAATGGTATCAATACATTTAAACCATATAATAATCCAAGTTCACATAATAGTTCAACCAATTGCAACAACCTTTCCAAATGTGCCACTTATGTTTTCATTTATGATATAACTCAAATAAATCTCTTGACCACTATACAGTCTAAACGATCATGTATAGAATCATCACCAAATAGCGTGATCAACATCAACCTAAAACATAGCATAATCACCATCAAAATGCAAGCCATCACTTCCATGAGCCACCAACGTTATAACATATGTATATCAGCTACTGATCCCTTTAAGCAATGCATAAGCAATGCATTATCACCTTGCCAAATGCACCACCAAAATTTCCTCCATATGCATATAAAATGTAACTTAACAATATTTCATAGCCATTTCTTTGTTAGCTAGAACTTAACCACTATCAACAAGTATTTTCATGCATATAGTATCGTAGAGCTAGGTCTCTTTTTTTTGCATTAGATATAGTATTTTACTTTTCCTCAAAATGCCTTTCTATAATTTTCACTAACATTTCTACTGTACAGAGAAGAAGAAAAAATACCATAAATGAATAGCAGGTTGTAGAATCATGAAGGAACAATATCTCAAAAATTAACTAATATCAACGACAACCATATTCTCATCAACCATGTAACTTTGTAGTGCATCATCGTAACATTGAAAATGAACAAACCTGATCTTCAAAATTTCAAGGAGGTCCCACCTACTAGCATTATTTAGTCTTATATAATAATAGTCTTAGCAACACTTTGCGGGCGAAATTACATTGACGTTTTCAATCGTCAACAAACTGGTGAATCCACAGGGAAATTTGTTTTTAACAGATTAGAACTCAGAACTCATGGTTTCGTAAACCAATAATAGTAATATCAAAAAGATGTGACTCGAATGATTATGCAACAGGGGGAAGTGAGTGGATTTAATGGAAATATGATCGTTAATTTGGGAATAACTCATGAAAAGTGTTAAGTATGAGGGGTTTTACCACTATATGCATAATCATAACCTCTTAACTTGAAAGAGGAAGCTTATAGTTATGCTTTTAAGATCTTGATGGATGAAGAAATGGCAAGTAGAAGTGGGAAACAACCAATCCCTCGTAAGATAGCAGCAGAAATATGTAACAAATTCAAGGGCCCTTCAGCGGAGAGATCATAGCAGTTGTGAAAGATTGATTGTTATTGACTAACAATGCTTTGTAGGAGTGTAATTGTGGCAGAATTGATCCAACAATATAACCTGATTGAATACTAAAATATGATAAAGACAAAAATTGCAACAAAAGTAATAATGCGGAAATTAAAACAGTAGCAATAAAAGACAAAAATAAAATGCAGCAAGAAAAAAAAAACAACTCAGAAGAAGAAACCAAAGTGTTGTAAAGAAGAAAAAGAAGAAAAAAAATTGAAAAAAAATCTAAGCTACTAGTATACAGAAGATTCAATGAGCAAGAAAAACTTTTCACGCCGGTCTCTCGCAATATTTCAAACAAGGACTACTAATGGTGTGGGAAAACCATTGTCTCTGCAATTCCTTTAAAATTTCCGAGTTAGTGTCCAAGACAAAAGTAATCCGAAAATGTCCCAATACTTGAAATCCTGATGTAGCTATCAACCCTTTTACTGATACGATTAAATCATCAAGATAAGCATGGAGACTGACCGACTCATCGAAAGTTGGGCCTTCTCAAGGCGATACTTGTATCAAATAATCCAGAGGGCAGGAAATTGTAAGACATAGTATCATGATTAGTAGTGGAAATGGTGTTGTGATAATGTTCCCCTTATACCTTGATTTTATTGTAACCAAACAAATTGTCAAGTAAGGGCTTTGAGTGTAACTCTACAACCTGTTGCAGAAAAATTCTCATATTGAGAGGAGGGAACGGATTTCTTATAATTTCTTGCCTGAAAGTTCGAAGACTAATGCAGGTTCTAAAATTGTCAGGGGTCTTTGAAGTAGGTTCCCAATTTGAAACCCCTTCAGGGTGGAAAAAAGAAAAAATTTCAGTTCTTAAGGAATTTCTCAACTCCCTCCAAAAGGTTGCTTTGAGTGCAGAGTTCACAAGTCTTTGTTTTTTCCTGGTTGTTTTCATAATATGTTGAAAAATATATGGATCAAAGCCACGAAGATCCGCATTAAACCAAGCAAAAACTTTTCGAAATCCACCAAGTAATTCAACAGATTTCATTTCTTCTTTATTCGAAACTTGGATATTTATTTTAACGTTCTAGGATGATCCAAGTGTCCTAATGTTCATGGAGATGGTTTCAATCACCTTCAGTTGTGACTCCTCTTCTTATTTCTTATTTCCTCCAACACTCAAGGAAAATGAAACCTCGAGAGGAGTCAAGCCTTCAGGAATTTCATTATTTTCTACAGATATAATCTTGTTAGGCTTGAGAGGTTCATTTTTACTGACCACACAATCGCTTTCATTGTTAGGGATGGCCTTCCATAATTTTTCATTCTCTGGAATGTATGAATGATGTAGATATTGGAGAGCACAATCAAGCCAGTGAGGTGAGAGTTGTTGATTATGAGAGCCTGTGAAGACAGCTAATTGATAAGCTATTGAATTCAACTCCTTCCTAACACGAGTCATGTTAAAAGATAGGAGATTCGAGACAAGTGTTGAAATAGTTTGGGAATATTGTTCCATCAGCTTGTTTCTAGAAGAGCATGTCTTACGTGTCAAGTTTACAACAAGCTCAAAATTTCTGAACACTGAAAGGTGACCAAAACCAAGATTAAGGGCATTCTCTGTGCCTAATAGTAAATCTTTGAATTCAGTGGCATCGTTTAAGCAAGAAAAATCCAACCTGTATGAAATATTATGAATCTATCCTGCAGGGGAAACCAAGATAATACCAGCCCCATTACCCTCATTTGAGTGTGAACGATCGAAGTGCATATGCCAAAATTCATCCTCTAAATCAATTCTTTCCAGAGGAATATTATCTTCTTCAACGAATATGGAATACACTCCTAGGTCTTCTTTGATACATTTTACACTAGATTGTCGAACACTCTCTATGTGGGGTGAAATTATTCCTTCTCTAAGTACTATGATATTATTTCCATTCCGAGGAATGGATAAATATGCCCTGTCGAGAGAGAGGTATCCACCTGTTAGGGCTTCCTAATATCTCACCAATATAATTGAGTAATTTCTTATAGGCATATCAATCACCTGAATGTTGAGGGTTTTCCTTATCTCGGGATGAGCGCATAAAACCAAGGTTACATCCTTAATATCACTTATGGTCGTTTGTTTCAGACTATTATAGGAAAGCATGCTTCTGGCATTTTCGTTTCTATAAGATAAGCCTATCTCCTCCATAATAATATTTGACATGACACTTGGGCCTGAACCACCATCAATGAGGCAATAGTGGGCGATTTTATCCATGATCTTTACAGAAATATAAAAAGGGGCATTTTTTACAGGGTATCTGAAGTTATGTACACCTACTTTATTTATAGAAGAATCCTCTTCACTTACCTCTTCAAAAATATTGGCTACAACAGAAGCTTTTCCTTCCATGAATTGTTTCAGATGCATCTGTTGACCATGGATGACAACCATGTCTAGGAGGGTTTCATTTGCCTTGATGTTGTCTAATTGATTCATGATATTGTATTTGGAAGAGGGGGGGGAGTGATTCCTTGAATCTCGGGAACTTTGGGAACCTGGAGCATAGTAGCGGTTAAAGATGAAATCAGGTTAGAAGAACTACGAGGAGGGTAAAATTTTTGTTTTGGGGCATAGGCTTTGTTCCTAATATTGATGACCATGAAATATTCTGGCTTAGAAAAATCTAGGATAGCGATAGTGGCTTCTAGTCGTTTACCAAAGATCTTGTCTCTGGCACTCTTCCTTACGTCACATGTGGTTTCTTTGTGGTTTTCCTCGCAAACATTACACCAAATCCGAGGTAGGATAGCCTTCGGCTGGAAATTATTTTCAACCGGACCTCTAAAAGGAGGAGGAGAAGAGGATGAAGTTCCAAGGGTGAGTGGGTTGACGGTACCTTTCTGCTCAAAATATATCATACGGTTGTTCATATATTGGACTAGCTGTAAGAGAGTGGAAATATATGTTTGTCTAACTAATTCTCCCTGGGGTAGACCAATTCATTCAAGATGTTCCTCATACTCTGAACAAGTGTGCAGAGCGGAACTGAGATTATCAATGGCCTTTTCTTCAAGCCTGTGATGGTAAGGAGAAGGCAATGAATTATAGTAATGCATGAAGGCATCTTGGTTCTGGGGAGGATAAGTCTGGGGATTTGATTATACAACTTGGTAAAACACAAGTTGAAGGACCTGATGGTCTCACCATATTTTTAAGTGACGTTGTTGTACTCCCTTAAATTATCAACAAGAATTTTGGATTTCCCATAAGTGGATCAGACCCAATAAATTAGTTCCTCCCAAGTAGACAAGATCTTAGGAGGAAGGTCAAATAAATCAGCTGCAGCCTTTCCTTCCAAGGAATTGACAAACAAGCGCATGCAAGTGTCATTGTCGTTAGCCCCTATATTATGACAAGCATTCAAAAATGCCACTAGGTGTTCATTAGTACTGACAGTGTTATTTCCTGAAAACTTAGGCAAATGCTCTTTAAACTTCGGAAGTGGGCGAGTAGCAGGTGCTAGGTTAAGAGGATAAGACACATGCCATGGTGTTGTCATTGCATCTTCTTTGAAATAAAAAGGGCCATACCTTTTAATGACTTTGGTGGGGTTTGTAGTAGACTAGATCGGGATATGGTTGTTGTACAAGATACCAATCACTGATGATGATGAAGATTGGGTATATGGAGAACTTCCAATGCCGCCAGAGCCACCACTAGATGTCATTCTATGGATGATAGCTGAGGAAAAGAAAGACAAGCTGGATGAATCAAAAAATGTTCTCCTTAAAGAACTTTGTTGGGCATATAACACAACATTTCTCCTTCCTATTTCAGTAATAGGATTTATTTCAGGTGACAAGCCTCTTCTTCTTCTAGAAGCACAAGAATCTAAGGACATGAAAGAAATTCCAAGACTGAAGAAACAAAAGGTTATTGTTGATTTATGGGCTGCCTACATCTAGCTTCCATTTTTTATTGGACACTAATATCTCTTTCAATTGTTTCCAAAGAATGGTTAAGCTCAACATGGGTCCTAGAAGTGTCTAAAATAGTATGAAATAGGCTCAAAGCAATGTTGGTCTGGTCTTGGAAACTGGGCTCAATATTGGGTTTTCTTGCAACATGAACATTCACGAATAACAAAACAATCAANCAGAGAGATATCGAAGATCTCCCCAGTACAGTCACCAAATAAATGTTGAGGATAGGATATGAATTGATCTTAATAAGGAATTTTCATACTTCACTTGGCTAAATTAAAGTACCTATTTTTATAGCCAACAAAAAATATATCCTAACTCACAAGTATTAATTACAAGTGCTTAGGCTAGTCTTTTATCAACAAAAAGCTTGCTGGAAATTTACTTTTTATGTATTTTTCTGAGAATATCAGTTGTCAAAATAAATGTAAAAACAGAAGTAAAGACACCAAGATCATAATCAATGTAGATGAGACATAAAGCAATCCCTTGTTTCATTCCAATTCACCAAAGAGTCATTGTATTTACAAAACTCCACATAGAAATCTTGGACCAAAGTCAAACTTAGAAATCCCCAATGGAACATACAAAAGGACCTCTCACAGAAAACCAACATTGAAATCTAAAAGATGGATCAACTTGCAATAGATTGTTTCCCACTTGACTCTGCACAATAGCCTTTATCATTCATGAAAGTTAATTCATAGACAGACAAGTCTACACAGACTATCAAATATAGATCAACACCTCTGAAGAGCAAGTGTTTGAATGATTTGATTCAGCCCTGAATGTTGTTTTCTACAATAAGACCCTTCCATCACAAAAGAGAATTAGGCTATGATGAATATATAAATGAATGAAAACTGAACTATCTCAACATAACTCAAATATCAAACCTGATCATTCTTTGTGCTTCTATCCTCCTCTTGTTCCTCCCCTTAGTTAAGCTTTTAACAATTTAGAATTGGTTAGAGTAGTTGAACTAACTTATTAGTTAAGGTAACATAAGGCCTTAACTAACTTTAGTTAAGGAAGGGGGGGAAGTAATAATCATAATAGGGTCCGTAGATGGGTATTAAATCCATTGATTCAATAGTAGGAACCAAACCCGCCATGGAGCCCCAGTTAGACTCTGCAATGTTTAAAGATTGAATGGTTCTCTAGATGTTGCGATCCAACCAAATTATCGATGGTCTTTGTGTTTTCTTGTGAAGGCTCCTCCTTAAGTTAGGACTATTCTCTTCTGTATTTTCTCTTAGGTGGGACTGGTATGAGAGATGCAATCCAATATAAACCAACTTGAAAACAAACAATACTAAGTTTTATCTACTAGGGAAGAGGTTGAGCTTGGGATAACCCGCTGCTTAAACATGCAGAATATGATTTTATACCACATGCCTAATACTAATACATAAACAATGTTCACATACAATTACTGTCTGAGAAACTAATTATCAGAAAGAAAGCACATATGTAACAAGATAATGACAAGAAAAATAATTCATCTATCATAACCATTCATCACATAATAACACAACGATTCATTTTCATCATTAAAGCCAAGAACATTAAAACATTGCACCAGATAAATTGAAAACATAATTAATTTCTCTTACTCATTACTGTATCATTCATGAAACAAGATAAGAAGTATTTCTTCTCCAAGTCCAATCACATTCATTTGATTAAAACAGTTTGTCTTTGGTCCAAAAGGATTTCTCAATTCATAGCAGCTTCAAAATAATTCTTAACAACCAGAAATAAAGAGTTCTTACAACAACCATTGACCCTGGTTAATTGGTCGATGTCTTTATTTATAATATAAAGTTTAACTGAAATTAATGGCTAAGTGTAGTTTAAGGAAAACAAAAATCACCACGTGGCATCATCTTCTAACAGTTTATTTAACAGTCAACCTGAGATATCTCTTGAAAAGGGCGAGTTCTCTCATATTTGGACCAACTGATAAAATGTTCTTCACAAGTTTGGGCCCATGGAAATCTATGTCGTTCCATTGGAGCTGCATATATTCCCCTGATGTCCACTGCATGTTCTCGATACTTTACTAGATTGGATTCCAATAGTTGTAGCATGGTTTGGGCTCTGATTGGATGTTTTGCAAATTGTTTCACTTACCCTGGTCTTGCGTCGGTAATCTTTGTGAGTTCTTCAATCCATAAAGAATATTTTTTGGCATGTGATTCCACTATGTTGCTCAGGTCGACAAAGTTGTCGAGGGTACCAAACTCGAGGAGTCCAATATATTTCATTACTTTATTAATTTTCTCCCAGTGCTTCTTTCATTTGATCCACTTCTCTTGGATTTCTCAGTGTGGGTCCCGATACATATTAGCCCAGTACTTGGTTGGCATCCTCATACAGTTAAGACTACTGTTCGCGTTCAAACGGTCACCAGGTGAGAAAATAGAGAGCGCTTGCATACCCTGTTGGGTTTATCAGGGCAGAACAACTATGGCAGCATAGGGTTAACAAAAATAAAACAAACTACAATCTAATATCAACTGAGAACAAATAAAAACTGTGAAAAAGAAACAACAAATATCAAACACAGAACACAGGTGTCACCAATGGTTTTAGGCAGGTGTATTGATTGAAACCGGAGCATGCTGAAGGAAGAGACCAGAGGCTCCTTCTCCCTCCAACAGAAGGCTCTTCGGGGCCCTCACACAGTTTTCTTTCCTTACAAATGAGAAGAACTGAGCAGTGAAAGAACTCTCGGTGATGCAGCTGATGGGTTGTTGTTTAAAGGATGAGCCCTTAAACCATCTGAACAACATAACAGTGCTTAGAATTCCTTGCCAAAACAGTGTATCCTCACGGCTTTTTATAGCAACTCCTTGGGCGGTCACGTAACCTTCTCAAAGTGTGAACAGGGACCCTTTTAGGGTTTACTTAGGTCATTAACTCGCCGATTTTGCAGATCCGGATCTGATTTGATAGTCAAATCAACTTGGGAGCCGGTCCGTCAGCAGTTGGGAGGCCGACCTATTCAATTAATGCACCGTATTAGCAGATGCGCGGGTTTTTGTGTGGACAGGCGCGCGTCGCGTGCGCATGCACGAATAACACGTTTTTATACCGCGCATGCGCGCGCGCACCACACTGTTGTAAAGCGCCCTTCAATTTTTGGTTACTTTGTATAGTTTTTGGCCCTTCTGGAGTGCTGTGAAATTAATTCAGTGCCATGAATGACTTCACTACTGTTTTGATGATGCAGAGTTCTTGTCGTCATGTGCAGACGAAATTTCAGTGATAACAGATGCCCCCTGGTGGATGAGGTTAGGAGCATACGTATAGCCGAAATCCATCAATGTTTCTTCTACTGAGAATGTTGTTGTAAGGGAAAGCAAGAGTGGG
>SNQJ01S0144466.1:6149-24265 GCA_010110895.2 Picea sitchensis
AGCTTCCGTGTTTCAGCATCAGTTCAACAACAACTTTGGGCAGCTCTGTGTTTCAGCATCGGTCTTGAATACTATTCTGCAGATATAGACACTTATGCACTTCTAATCAATGGTTAAGTACGAGAGTGATGTAAAATATCATGAAAAACAAATTAAACGTGTAGTAATGAGAAAGGACGTTGTGTACCTTGGAATGATCAGGTGAAATGATAGTATAAGTCTAAATACAGGTGATGAACGGTATAACAATGGCAAAAAGTATGGGCAAAAAGGGTACATTGTGTGGTCCTAACAGTGTGGATAGTCAAAAGTTGAAGAATACATTCTAGTTTCAGTGATAAGTAAATGAAAAAAAAAATACAAAGGAGCTAACATGTTAGTGAGTTAGTGATGTGTATCCAAGCATCTGCATGAGTGGAGAACATCCAACTGCCCTGTCCAAGAGAGAAATATGCAAGGAACCTTGTGACTATTCTAAATAAATTTTAAAACATGTATTAGCAGCTTAGGCTTCAATGACAGAAGAGGAAACACAAACATAAACATGTGATCTCATAATTGCACATGATTACAATAAGATAAATATGAAAGTAATCAATGCATTTCATCATCCGATTAAAACTCAAAGATAAATCCTATCAATTTAATTGGAGATATGATCACAACATATATATTTTGAGAAACAAATTATATATGGTATTTATAATATAACATCCTCCACATCACAGATAATCTAAAGATATCATACATATACATGTAGCAGTATTAACAAAACATAAATGACAACATTATAAACAAAAGGCTAAAGCCAAAATGCATAAATGTTGTTTCATTAAGTTCTGGAATCACTAGTCCATCTCTTGCTCCCATCCAAGATGATTTCCATTACAAAATACAGAGTATTTAAAGAGTTCATGTAAGATAAACATACTATCTTCTAGGATAGGATCGGATCTCAAAAGGATATAAAAGTTACAAAGATAGAGGGTCTAAAAAAGCCACTCAATATCAAACTGAATCTTCAAAATTATGAAAGTTTTGTTTTGATTTACAAAATAAGCCAAAAGAGATGGCTAATTAACTAAGTCCATCAATGCTCCATCTTATGATATCAACACAAGACACATATTATCCTAAAAACGAAAATGAAATGAGCAAATCGGATATTTATTTAACAAACAATTACCAAACTTTATATGAGAATTGACTTGGTTACAGAATCTCTCGACTTTGTAGCCAGTCTTATTATTAACAATAGAAATCTAAATCAATCTAGATTAATTAGAAAAATAACAATAAAAGCACAAATAAGATAAAAACCAATCTTACCATTCAATTGATAACCATATTCGAATCACAATATCTCAGAGTTGATCACAACCTTGACATTATCAACGTTTTTTATTATGATATTCACAGTTCTTTTCAAACATTTTCCTTGTCTTTGTGCATTGATCTTGATCTCACGGTTTTCATTTGTTAATGAGTCATTTTGAGTCGTAAGAGCCTTGATCTTTTCTTGAAGAATGGGGATGTTTGTGTAATACTGACCTATCCAATGTAAACACACTTCACAATGTACAACAAGAGCAATCGGTTGAGGAAACACATGACTATGTGTTAAAACACTACCCCTATCCACTGTCGGCCTTTGACCGAGTTTAATTCCGATAAATCCCTTGTTGTATTTCAAACATGGTGGGATATTATTCACATAATCGAATGTTTGATCCGGTTCTGAACAATTCTGATCTTCCTCGGCCAAAAATCTTTCGATCTCAGAGTCAGAACTCTCATGGATCTCGATCGATTCGATCGAGTTCACATGAGATTTGGATTTATTTTGCAGACTCCGAGAAATAAGTCAGCCAACTCTCTTGTTACAAAACTCTATTTCTTGATTTTTCTTTGGTTGTTTGCATGAAAGTTTGTTGTTTTTTGCAATGGTATTAGGGCAAACAATTTGTTCATGCTCAGGAGTTTTAATCACCCTAGAACTAGCATCATGTTGCTCACACATAGGCTAATCGGGCAATGCCTTTTGATGAGGGTTTTCATACAAGACATCCGGCCCGACACTTGAGAGCCCAAGAGGTTTCTCTAGCATAGGTTTATCTACCACAGGAATCTCTACAGGTTTTACTGTAACAAAGCCATTACGAGTTACAAAATCATCCCAATTGTCACCAAGTACTTTTAGATGATGGACTAATAGTAACTTATCAACCCATGGTGAAATAAGCTGGAATCCAAGTTCTACCTTTTATATCTCTTTGACATTTTATACAAACTTCTTAGCAGGTAAAACAACATGTTTAATTGGAAACCGATAAAATGCATGAGTAGTCTTATGTGGTAAAGGAAGACGGGGCCATAACGTCTTTCACAAGTAACAAATTGCCTTAACACTGCCAATAAACCATGCCATCTAATCTTCAATAGAGAGACCGGCATACCTTTGTCACAACAGTGAATACTCCTGGAGGTGACGAATAGACTCCATGGTACCTCGTCCAACTTTGAATTTTTAAACCATTTTTGGCCAGTGAGGGGCAGTCTTGTTGCCTCACTTAGAAATTATTCGGTGATCTCCAATTGAATATCGTCCACCTTGGCTCTGCATCCATTGAATGTAAGGCCAAAAGCTTGGGCCACTTGTAAGTTATAACCCTGGAATTTCTTATAAACATCTCCCAACCTAGGCTCTTAAGATCCTCACTTGCATCATCATACAGTAGCAAAGTTTGGAAACCATTTGGATCAAATCGGACGACATGGGCCATAAGGGATTGAACAGAGGGTAACAAGTGCGACCCGAATTCACTGTGGGCATAAGAGGTAGTAGCAACAGAGGGAAGTCTTAGCCAAAAACAAAGAAGCAAAATGAGCAATTACACCAGCGCGGCCATAATGTAAGCATAAGGGTTTCGCACACGAAATTCGGGCATCTCTGTTGATGAATGTTTTGGGTACAGAGCGTAACATCAAACCTCCATCTGTCATGAGAGGCTTGTCACTTCTACCTGCCAGCTAAAACGAGGTACAAAGTACGATCGTGGTGTGATTAATTCCCATGACATGTTATGGGTGAAGTCGATTTGCAAAGGTTTAGGAGAAGATGTGTTTTAAAAGCCAAAAGCATATCGAAAATTTAAAATCAAAATTGATTTACCAAGAAATTTAAATGAAACAAGCCTATGGTCCATTTTCCAATCGATTCTTGGTATACAAAGGCTCCAAAATATAAGCTTAAAGTCCAAGAGAAACTCAAAACAAATGTTTCATTGATATATGATAAGCTTCAAAGAAAAACAACATTCATTAAAAGAGTTGTAAGTGCATTGACCCTTCTAAAGACTGAGCCATAGATACAATTGCAATATGATTATAAGTTTTAATGATTCATTCATGCTTTCAGTCATGAATGAAGCACGAAAAACGAAAGAAAAATAAAAATTAAAAAATAGGAACAGTCAAAACATACTCTTTACAACCGAATAGTCACCTTCAAATAGAAATATTTACAGGATGAGGCGTAGGCAACTACAGGAATTGTCATTTGTTACTTTAAAAGAGAAAATTATGTAGGGCTGCCAACAATGGCGACTTACTGGGAGAAACAGTTATCTTTGCATCATCGACGAGTTCATGTTAGGGCTTCTTAGAATGATCACAGATCAAAGAACAACTGAAGGACATTGAGCATCTCAACAATCATTACACAATCCAGCTTCAAATATCTTCTTGTTCAAATGAAATCTAGTGACAAATTTTAATCACGAGAGAAACGATGTTTAAGTCAATGGCTTCAATACTGTTGATAGAGCCACTACTACTAGCAAGTGTCCATAGCCTCGGCAGGGATGTCAATTAACCCACTATGACGCCTCTGCCCTGTCCAAAAAAATTCAATTCAAAATGAAGGATACTTATGACCAATAGCAAAATTTATACCTGATAAGTTTCTTGAACCTGACATTGTTTCGCTACCAGCAGGCTTGTTAAGTACCTCGGTGAAGTTGTCTTGGCATCATGCATGCATTTACCCGCTGCCAATAGACTTGTTCAGTATCCCGACAAGTTTACAAACACTTCCCACAACTCTCGAGAAATTATTCACAATCTTATATAAATTTAAAGATAATCAGAAGAGCGGGGTGATGTTGAAAATTCCAGTTTTTATAACACTTGTTATTTTCCAGTCATTCATTTTTTGCTTGATAACCTTCATTATGATCTGAAAATAGTTTTCTGATGAAACTAATTTTTCGAGGACAGGAAGGCATACTTGAGTTGCTTTCTTTAAAATCAGGGACAACGTAAAGAGTTTTGATGATGGTTGTGTCTGCTCATAATTATAAAGTGAAACCATGAAACCTATTTTGAACAAAAAACTTTTTTAGCTAGTCTGTGTTTTAGGAAATTATAGCATTGATGCTCTGACAGACCTTGAGTGCAGCTTCATAATGAATCATTATGGTTTCCCTTCATGAAATGAAAGGTGACACAGGCATGGTTTAACCAGAAAGCAACGAAAGCAAACAAAATGAAAAGAACCAAAAACCAAAAATAAATCAAAATAGAAAAAATATGTACAAAGGTGGGTCTTGAATTTATCAAGAAAATACCTCTTGAGATCTTGGCCATTCACCGGAAGGTGTCTGGCTGTCCCTGCAAACTCTATAGGCAGAAGGAGATGGGACCTAGTTTTTCAGCGATTACGAAAGGCCCCAACCACAAGTTCTGGAACTTGGTGTGTTCCCCTTTCCCTTCGTGAGGTTTATCCCACTTGATAACCAAATCTTCTACCTCAAAGTTTCTATCCGAAGCAGAGTTTGAATCAAACCATCCTTTCACAATATGTTGATGCTGATCCAGTCTCTCGTTTGCTTGTGTTCTTACTTCCTCTAGTTTCAACAAAGCATTAATTCGACTTTCAAGAGGAGGACAATCCTCTTCATGAACTTTTTGCGATAATTGCAAAGAGGGAAGCATAACATGAGAAGGGAGAATTTCTTCTCTTCCGTAGACAAGAAATAAAGGAGAATTACCAACAGAGGTTTTTGGAGTCACCCTATCGGTCCAGAGTGCATTAAAAAGCGTGTTGTGCCAATTTTTGTGGTTTTCAGAAACTGTCCTCTTCATGATCTTGTTCAGATTTGTTTTTGTCAATTCTGCTAAGCCATTTCCTTGGGGGTAATAGCTAGAAGAATATTTTAAGTTGATCCCTTCTTCTAAAGAAAAAACACTCATATCAAGGGATTAAAAGTAGGAAGCATTATCAAAGACCAAACACTAGAGAATGTCAAATCTAGTAACGATATTTGAGTTAAGGAAAGATATTACCTGATTAGTGTTTACCACTTTTAGTGGTGCAACCTCGAACCATATGGTAAAATAATCCATTGATGTAATGATGTATTTATGTTGCTGTGAAGAAGTGGGGTTAATTGGCCCTATGATGTCAAGACCCCACTGCTAAAAAGGTGAATCTACCGAAACATGATGCAAAGGAAATGCTGCATTTTGTACTCGTTCAACATCCTTTTGGCAGATTATGCATTTACGGCATAATGCATGGGCATATTTGAACAATGTGGGCCAATAATACCCAGCTCTTAATACCTTGTGAGAAGTGGTGTCTCCACCAAAGTGCCCACCAGCTTCACCTGCATGGAGTTCAGATAATACTTTCTTTGCTTCATCTCTTTCCAAACAACGCATGAGAACGTTATCAAAATTCCTATGAAATAATACACCATTTACCAACTGGAAAGGTGCAGATTTTAGTCTTAATGCTCTTCTCTTTTTTGGATCGAGATGGCGAGGAGAAAAACCATGTGTTAAATAAAACTTAATATCATCAAACCAAGAATTATCAACAACTTGTGTACAGTAGATCTGATTTTCACTATGTTGATTTACAACTAAGACATTAATTTGACTATGTCGTTCTTCAACTGAATTAGCCACTAGTTTGCATAGGCCTTGACCTTTGACAATTTGTGCAGGGGTTATTTTGAGGTCATACTCTTGTAACGATGTCATCCAGATTGCCCGTTTTTCACCCAATTATTTTTGTACTAACAATTTTCTGACAGCCGGATAAGGCACAATGACTTTAGTTCTGGATTTTAGCAAATGTGATCGGAAATGTTTCACTACTTTGAAAACTGTATAAGCCTGTTGATCTACAGTTGGGTAGTTAAGCTCTGCTCCTTTGAAGGTTTAGCTCATGAAGGAAATGGGGATTTCATTGCTTTCAGTGTTCTTTTGGGTCAACACAACAACATAAGATCGGTCAGAGGCGAAAGTATAAAGAGTGAAATCTTGTGAGAAATCAGGATTCATCAAGGAAGGGGATTCCACTATGGATTGTTTGATGGAATCAAAGGCTTGATTTTCCTGTGGTCCCCAACGATACTGAACATCATTTTTAATTAAATTCTGCAATGGTCTTACCATTTCTGAGAAACTTGGGACAAACCTTCTGACAAAATTAATTTGGAGGGGGGAGGAAGTTTGGCAATGGATTGATTTATTTCTGAATCGATGATCATCCCGTGACTGGATACTATGAATCCAAGAAGTTTGCCTTGTTCCACTACAAAGATTGACTTCTTAGGGTTGAGAGATATGTCGTACTTGCGACATCGTTCGAGGATAGACCTAAGGTGAGACAAGTGATCTTTCTTGTTTTTGAAGAAAACAGTAACGTCATCAAGATAGACCACTACAGATTGACTTATGAGACCACAAAAAGAAATATCCATTGCTCTTTGCAAGGTGGCCCCGACATTTATAAGCCCAAAAGGCATCTTCCTGTAGGCGTAAGTGCCCCATGGGGTACAAAAAGTGGTTTTTAACTGGTCTGGTGGAGAGATGAGGACCTGGTTGTATCCTGAAAAACCGTCTCGCAATGATAGTATTTTGGAACCAGATACCTGGTGAATAATTTGTTCCATTGGAGAAACAATATAATTGTCTTTGTCAAACACTTGGTTCAAGTTACTAAAATCGACACAGAGTCGAATTTCGCCACTTTTCTTCCTTACAAGAACCATATTAGACACCCATTGTGTGTGTCTCACTAGGAATATTATCTTCACATTCAATAATTTATTTAGTTCTTTATTGACTATTGGTTCTAACTTAGGGTGCATCTTTCTCAGCTTCTATTGAAAAGGTTGAGTCTAGGGTGCATCTTTCTCAGATTCTGTTGAAAAGGTTGAGTCTAGGGTGCATCTTTCTCAGCTTCTGTTGAAAAGGTTGAGTCTAGGTTTGCATGGGGATGATATGTTTTATTATATTAGGGTCAAAAGTTTTCAAATCATCATATGTCTAGGCAAAGACATCCTTGAATTCTCTAAACAGTTTTATAAAAGCAGACCATTCTTGATCGAAGCATCCTATTCCCATATTGATGTATTGTGGATTATCTTTAGTCCCTGGATTTACCTTTTCATGAGTCAAGGAAGAATTGTTCGTTTTGCAATTTACCGCCTTTCTGAACTTACCATGCAAATCATAAAACTTCTCTAGTCTTACCACAGATTTAGGAATAGTGTTTACCAGATCAGATGTCGATTCGGGAGACCTAGGCTCTGATATTACCATGAAATTGCAGAGATTTTCATCGTGACTACCTTCATCGATAATTGCACCTTGGAAGGTGTCCTCCATATGAAAAAAGATGATGATCTGTTGATCATCATCAAACACTCTCCAATTAGTGACCATCTCTGGGATCAATGGTCTGAACAATAACTTAATCGAAAATGCATTCGGAGAAAGACCTTTTGCGAGCAAAAGTTTAGAATCAACATTAGCCAATAAATCAGCCTCAGAATTGCTTAATCTAGGAATGGAATTGATGTTAAATGCGGAAAAATTGTGCATTAGATTCCATACCTCGGTTTGGTAACTTTCAGGTGTGGGGATAGGAAATGCATGGAATTTATTACCTGCCTAACCACAATTTCTGAATCACCGAATACCATTAAGTTCTTTATGTTCATATCTACATCTTTCCTTAGTCCTTGCAAAAGTGTCTCGTATTCGACGGTGTTGTTAGTGCATTCAAACTCTAATCGACAGGCGATAAAAGTTTTATTACCTGTCGGGTCAATGAGTACACATCCTGCACCAGCTCCTTCTTTGGATTTGGATCCATCGAAGTAAAGTGACCATATCTAAGCTTTGTCGGTAGTGTTTGGCACATTCGGTAAAGTTGTTGATTGAGTACATGTCATGAGCTTCGACTATTGTTTTGGATCGGTGATGGGGGAGGTTTCGGCCATGAAGTTACCGAAGAAGGTGTTTATTCCCTGCATTTCAATTGAATTAGTGGAAGTAGTAAATGGTTCATTATCATCATTCAAATCAGTCACGATGTGCTTGAGGTAACGTTTACAGTTAATCCTAATTTTGTCTGGCTTTCCATTTTCTGGCAGCCATAAATGCGACCAATCTGTTGCAAAGTAACCACGTAGTTGTTCGTACCAATCCCTGCTCAAAAATAAACCATAGACTTTAGGGATGTCAACAACAATGATGTCAATAATCTGGTGAACTTTAGGATTAGAATATAACCTAACAAGCACATTCTTTAGTTCACTAATTACCTTAACATTCGTCTGATCGAGATGAATGATTTTAAGAATAGAAGGCTGAACTTCAGAATTGATTTTTTGGAAAACAGACAAGGGCATCACATTTGATGATGCGTTAGAATCTACCATGCAATTATGTACATTTCTATTGAAAATTTCAAAAGTTAACAAGAGAGGTGGGACATTTTTGTGAGTATTAACAACAGAATTCTACTGATTTTTAGCCACTGTCCCTGAAATTACTTTATCTACATTTGATACAATTTTTTCAGTGAGATCTCTTTTATCTGGGGGTTCAGGTGTTGTTTTAGCAGGGATCTTTTGAGTTGTTTTAAAACTGATTTCTGCAATTTTTTTTGTTGTTTAGATTGTTATTTTTACTATTTTTTGCGATGTTCTAAAGCATTTTCTACAGAAGAAGAGGGAATTTCAAAAGTTCGTAAACAGAAATATTAGCCCTGAATTTCTTTAGGTATTCAATCAAATCATACTCTAAAACTGGGGCTGCTAAATTATGTTTTGTTCTAGCTTGTTTCAGTTGTTTCAGGCACATTAGTACTTATTTTGAAAGAGGGTTTACTTTGTGTTTTTCTTCTAGTGTTGTAAGGATGGACAATTTCAAAATTGGCTTGAAAAATACTGTCGGAAAAATGCCCAAAGACATTGGGAGATGACTCCTCTTCTTCAGCTACTTCTTCTTCAACCACATCTTTAAAATTCTCAGGGGCAACTACGTTATCATGTGCTTTAAGGATAGTTTGTAGAGCGTATTGCAAGCTTTGAAAATTCAGACCCTCAGGGGTTGGATTCGGACGGTTGGGGGGAAAAGGTTTTCTGAAAGGAGGTTTATAAATTCCTTTGCTCGAGGATGCTTCTTCAGTCGATCTCCTCAAGTCTACGACTTGATTCAATAATTTTTGGACGACCTTTTGTAAACTTTCTAAGTCTGAGGTTTTTGATTGGGTTTTGGTTTGGGGGGGCCTAGTAAGAATTTCTATTTTCTTCTTAGAAGATGGGGTTATTTCTGCCTCATTACTAAGATTATCTTTCAGGCTCAAAATAGCTTTTTCGATTTGGCTTGCCTCCTCGAAGGCTTCCAGTAACGTAGATTTCTTAGACCTTTTAACCCAAATTGTTATATTATTATGTAGAGATTTAGTGTAATATGGCACAATAAGGCTTTCTGCGGGCATTGAATCAATGGGGATTTGGTTTTTTAACGTGAGGAACCTTTGGTTAAAATCTTTTACTTTCTCCTTAGGGTTCATCTTTAAGATGGAGAGTTCCATGACTAAGACTTCAGGACATTTATCATCTCTGAAATTCTCTAGAAAACATGTTTCGAATCTATCCCAAGATACAATGGTGTGAGGTTGTTGGGCGAAATACCATGTAGAGGCATTTCCCTCAAACGTGTAAGGAAAAAATCCACATACTACATCTTCATGTTCTACACTTTGGAGTCTAATGGCTAACATGAATTTATTTATGTGGTCCTCGACGATTTGCTTAGAATCTGGATCGAACTTAGGTAACCATTTCTTCGGGTGTTTTGGTAAAGGGTGTTGGGGTCCAGTTACAACCACAACATCTTGATCGAGCCATGGTCTAGCGGGATTTTTTTGGTTTTCCATGGATGTAGGTGGTGTCGAAGGCTGAGATGGCTCAAATGAAGAACTTCCTTCGTCATATGACTCTCCTCCTGAAGTGGATGGAGATGAATGAGGTGGGGAAGGTGGAATACCAGATCCTCCGGCTCCAAGAATAGGTATATTGGTAGGATTGATAATATTGTCCATTAGAGGGTTTGAAAGCAGACCAGTGCCTTCAAGTTGTTATCTGATATCAGAGAAATCTAAAGGTTGATTTAGTGGACTACTAGGTTGTCTGATATAGGCCAAAGCACTGTGTGTCATTAAAAGTGACTGACGAACAATTTCTTATACGTCGGACCCTTGAGGGTTTGGTGTTACTGGCTCAACGAGGATCTAGGGATTTTCGTTTGAGGTAGTTTTTGTTCCAGAAGTAACGTTGTTGTAAGAATGACTCAATGTTACTATAGGGGAGCGAGTGTGTGGGGGAGGAGTCTTACGACTTCCACGTTCCATATCTAAACATGTAAGCTAAACATCCTATCTTCTAAGACAGGATCATATCTCAAAAGGGTCTAAAAGTTACAAAGATAGAGGGTCTAAAAAAGCCACTCAATATCAAACTGAATCTTCAAAATTATGAAAGTTTTGTTTTGATTTACAAAATAAGCCAAAAGAGATGGCTAATTAACTAAGTCCAGCAATATTCCATATTATGATATCAACACAAGACACATCTTATCCTGAAAAAGAAAACGAAATGAGAAAATCAAATATTTATTTAACTAACAATTACCAAATTTTATATGAGAATTGACTTGGCTACAGAATCTCTCGATTCTGTAGCCAATCTTATTATTAACAATAGAAATCTAAATCAATCTAGATTAATTAGAAAAATAATAATAAACACACAAATAAGATAAAAACCAATCTTACCATTCAACTGATAACCAAATTTGAATCACAATATCTCAGAGTTGATCACAACCTTGACACTATCATCGTTTTTTATTATGATATTGCTAGTTCTTTTCAAATGTTTTCCTTGTCTTTGTGCATTGATCTTGAGCTCACGGTTTTTATTTGTTAATAAGTCATTTTGAGTCGTAAGAGACTTGATCTTTTCTTGAAGGACGGGGATGTCTGTGTAATACTGACCTATCCAATGTAAACACACTTCACAATGTATAGCAGGGGAAATCGGTTGAGGAAAGACATGATTGTGTGTTAAAACACTACCCCTATCCACTGTTGGCCTTTGATCGAGTTTAATTCCTGTAAATCCCTTGTTTTCTTTCAAACATGGTGGGAGATTATTCACATAATCGAATGGTTGATCCGGTTCTGAACAATTATGATCTTCCTCGGCCAAAAATATTTCGATCTCGGAGTCAGAACTCTCATGGATCTTGATCGATTCGATCAAGTTCATAGGAGCTTTGTATTTATTTCACAGACTCTGAGAAATAAGTTAGCCAACTCTCTTGTTACGAAACACTATTTCTTGATTTTTCTTTGGTTGTTTGTGTGAGAGTTTGTTGTTGTTTTTTGCAATGGGATTAGGGCAAACAATTTGTTCATGCTCAGGAGTTTTAATAACCCTAGAACTAGCATCATGTTTCTCACACAGAGACTGATCGTGCGATGCCCTTTGACGAGGGTTTTCATACAAGACATTTGGATCGACACTTGAGAGCCCAAGAGGTTTCTCTAGCATAGGTTTATCTACCACAAGAATCTCTACAGTGTTTACTGTAACAAAGCCATTACGAGTTACAAAAGAATCCCAATCGTCACCAAGTACTTTCAGATGATGGACTAATAGTAACTTAATCAGCCCATGGTGAAATACGCTAGAATCCAAGTTCTTTCTTTTATATCTCTTTGACATTTTATACAAACTTCTTAGCAGGTAAAATGACATGTTTAATTGGAAACCGATAAAATGAATAAGTAGTCTTATGTGGTAAAGGAAGATGAGGCCATAACGACTTTCAAAAGTAACAAATTTCCCTAACACTACCAATAAACCATGCCATCTAATCTTCAACAAAGAGACTGGCATACCTTTGTCACAACAGTGAATACTCATGGAGGTGACAAACAGACTCCATGGTACCTCGTCCAACTTTGAATTTTTAAACCATTTTTGGCCAGTGAAGGGGAGTCTTGTTGCCTCACTCAGAAATTCTTTGGTGATCTCCAATTGAATATCGCCCAACTTGGCTCTGCATCCATCAAATGTAAGGGAAAAATCTTGGGCCACTTGTAAGTTATAACCCTGGAATTTCTTAATAAACATCTCCCAACCCAGGTTCTTAACATCCTCACTCACATCATCATACAGTAGCAAAGTTTGGGAACCATTTTGCTCAAATCAGACGACAAGGGCCATAAGGGTTTCAATAGAGGGTAACAAGTGCGACCCGAATTCACTGTGGGCTTAAGAGGCAGCAACAATAGAGGGAAATCTGAGCCAAAAACAAAGGAGCTAAACGAGCAATTACACCAACGCGGCCATAATGTAAGCATAAGGGTTTCACACACGAAATTGGGCATCTCTGTTGATGAATGTTTTGGGTACAGAGCGTAACATCAGACCTCGGTCTGTCATGAGAGGCCTATCACTTCTACTTGCCATCCAAAGCGAGGTATAGAGTACGATCGTGGTGTGATTAATTCCCATGACATGTTATGGGTGAAGTCAATTTGCAAAGGTTTAAAATCAAAATTGATTTACCAAGAATTTTAAATGAAACAAGCCTATGGTCCATTTGCCAATCGATTCTTGGTATACAAAGGCTCCAAAATATAAGCTTAAAGTCCAAGAGCAACTCAAACCAAATGTTTCATTGATATATGATAAGCTTCAAAGCAAAACAACATTCATTAAAAGAGTTGTAAGCGCATTGACCCTTATAATGACTAAGCCTTAGATACAATTGCAATACAATTATAAGTTTTAATGCTTCATTCATGCTTTCAGTCATGAATGAAGCACGGAAAATGAAAGAAAAAAAAACAAAAAAATAGGAACAATCAAAACATACTCTTTACAACCGAATAGTCACCTTCAAATAGCAATATTTACAGGATGAGGCGTAGGCAGCTACGTGAATTGTCATTTGTTACTTTAAAAGTGAAAATTATGTAGGGTTGTCAACACCCAGCTAGGACAAAGAATCCATCAACGACGAGGACCAGCAAGAGGCCAAGTCACCAGAACTTACAGGAATTTACCCTACTAAGGAATTAAAAGAACCTTCCATGGAATATCTCTATACAACAAGAAGCCTAGGAAGTACTTTGTCCTAGGGAGATCAACAAATCCATGAACTAGTAGATGAAGTTGCTAATATACAAGCAATTCCTTATGACCAAAAAAGGAAAGTTGCGATGAGAAGAAAAATCAAGAAAATGAAGCTCACGGTCGATAGCACACTTCTCATAACCACAGAGGAAACGATGTTTGACACAGAAAATGATAATATGACTGAGCTAATCGGAGCAGGTATGGCCATAACTGATGCCACTTTAGACAAGGAAAAAAGGGATGAAAGGGAGGTAGATTCCATGAAGAAAGAACTGGACCATCTACGACATCAAGTGAAATATTACCAGAATTCAACACAGGCAGTGGTACTCCTGAAGATTGAGTTCTGAGAGATGTATGCGCAATTCATAAGGGAGAAAGACCTTTTCACCGCTCGCATAGCGTATTTCCAACAAGATACCCCCATGGGGTTGGAAACCTGTAAAGACATGCAACGATAGTATGAGAAGGCACACCAAGCCTTAGAATGGATCGATTACATCAGCGAAGTACAAAAGGGCCGAGATACATAAGAGCATGGCATTCGAGTGTTGATGGACAACAACATCGCCCGAATAAGGAAGGCATTTGAACACTGGGTAAGCATGGTCCAGGAACCTCAACGGAAAATGCAGGAAAGATGGGGAGAGTGTGAGAAACGTTGGGAGAAAATCAATCAAGAAATGAGGAATACCAACTTGTCAGAGTTTGGATTACCGGAGTATTTCGTCGATCTACGTGACATAGTTAAGCGACATACAGAACAATACCATGTGTATGAAGTGGAGGTTTCGTAGGTTTCAAGCATGATCCAGGGTTAAGTGAAAAAGTTCATGGAGCCTCCGATTAAATCTCTCGTAGTCTTACAATGCTTGAGTGTCAAGCTAATCAAGTACAAGGAACGAGCAATTGAGATGAATGAGGCCCTCTCCGCTCCGATGGATCAACATAGGTTTCCATATGCAAATACATGCAAAGATCTCTTCTACAGGTAGTCAGAATACAAGAGGAACAATCCACTTTATTAAAACCACCAAATGATCAAAAGAGAACAAATAGATAAAGTCTGCCACGTGGTGTTTTTCTTAACTTAACACAACTTTAGTAGTTATTTTTATAAATAAGGGCATCGACCTTGGACAAAGGGTCGATGGTTTTGGAGAGAAAGACGTTTTATGGAATATTGTAAGAGAACTATTTATGTGCAAGTTATTTTAATTAAGAAGTTATGTTTAGAACCAAAGACACTTATTTCATCTAAGGTGTGAACGTGATTGGACCAAGAGGGATTATCTCTGTCTTCGGATTCAATATTTTTTGTTGTATTGAGTAAGAGTTGTTGTATCTGTTATTTAAAGTTATCTTATAATGTTGTAACAATTCTTTTATTCTAGTTGATTAATAGAAATCGATTGTGTTAACCTGTGATTGATAAGAGAGCATGAAAATTACTTTTGTTGCACTAACTTCTTGTCACGTGTATATTTTCTTTCTATAATTGTTATCTCAGACAATGTTGAATGTATTCTAATAAAAATGGTAATAATGCTAGTTTGAATTAGTTTAGATCTTCTTCGTCTGCATCCTAAGGTATAAAGGTTATCCTAAAACCCATCCTTCCCCCCAACACACAATTTAAATTCCCTTTGTCATTTAGTTTAAGCTCTATCTTTCTTTTGTTATAAATATTAGAAAAAAAAAAAAAAAAACTGTGTATCCTGAGGAAAGGTTTCATAGAAAAGACATATCCATCAATCACTATTAAAGCCCATCGATAAATTCTAGCCAGATCACAAATCTGGAGAACCTTACCACTCATCAAACTCTTACGACCCTAATTGGGCCTCTTAAGCGAGTTTGGTTCCTTTTGTTGAGTTAATGAGATATCAGATCCCTCAACATGCCTCAAGACATAATCTCCTTAGTTATCCACAAAATGGGGATAATAGACACAATTAAAGAGGGGACAAGACCTAGGAGGAATAGCACCTTAAGTCCTCCTAGGCTTCTTGACCTTAATAAGAGAGGAAGCTAGGGTGTAGGAACTTATAGGCCCTAGAGCCTCCTTCTTGAAGAGTTTTTGGATGAAAAATAACTTAGGCACAATATCTAGATAAAGACCTCAAGGGAGATAGCACTTTAGGGCCCTATGGTTTCACTAGTTATTAGATCAATTCTATGAATCTAGGCAAATAAAAATAAAGAAAATTAACACTTTAAGTTTCTTACTTCAAGCATTAAACACACCATGCAATTTCATAATCTTGTATGAGCAAGATAAACCATTACCATAACCATTTGCAATGAAAATGAAACAATTCACTTACTTGCACCAAGAATAATCATGAAATACCATGCAAGATCACCATAAAACTTCAAGAATTTGATCCAAGTGCTAAAACAAGCCTCTCAAGAGAGTTGTGCCTCACTATATCAACCAAGTGCCACTCGATAGGGCGAAATTTCAGACTTGTTCTTGTCCTATGACAAGTTGTGATGTAAAAATGAATGTACTTTTTGCCTATTTATACAAAATTATGACCTTTAATTCACTTTTAGGTCAAAAACAGGGCCGACCTAGCCAATTTACAACAAAAATTCAATTTTGACATAATTAAAATAAATTTGCATCCAGAAACTCCTCCAAGGGTGATTTCATGCCCCTCTAAGGAGACATTGGGCCTCAAGTGTGGAACATTGAGCAAGGAAGATGAAACGTTGGGCCTCCAAAGGCCTAAAATCTTTCCCACACGTGCCAATTGCCTCATAAATGCCTTCCAAAGATGAATGCCTATGTCTGGATGACATATAGGGATATCATGATGACATCTAGGGCCCTCAAAGGCTGAAGTCCAAGTGGGAGGGGCATGAAAACCTTGGATCTAGGTATGCTAAAGTGCCTCCAAAGGTAATGTCCTTCTTTCTCCTAGTGCAAGTCTTCAATCCATGTCATTACCCTTGGTTAGGGTCTCAACATCCATCGATGGGCTTTGACCCCTGTGAAGGACCGAGCTAATCATTCCCTCATGTGCACTTGTCCACCAGGAAAGGATCTGTAGAGACAAAAAGTACACCCTCCAGGGGTTCATAAGTCACAAGGATCATAGCATGTACATCACATATAATAATTGAATCACCCGAACATGTGCATCAAACCCCCCCTTAACCCCAAAAAAATTCTCAAAGATGTTATGCAATTTGACAAGTTTAGGTTTGGATAGGGTCACAGGGTGTCCTATTGGGCTAATCCCCCTTAAGTCTAGGGTGTTTCCCAGGTGGATTCTGGTCCAAGTCATGCAAGTTTATGAGGTGGCATGGGGTAAACCTTTGGGCATGGGGTGCATGTGATAACAAGGAAATGTAGAGTCTTACCTATGGACACCTTTGTGGAGGGTGAGTTGCACCTTGTCAGGGATGCAATTGTTTCCTATCCCATTCATTTACATTTATTCTTAGATTTATTTCTTTTGATCTTTTGGTATTGTGTTACAAGGGAATAGTTGAGGGCCATTTCCTTGGCTTGGTGACCAGAGGTGACATTGTCATACACAAATCAGTTCACAGAAATGAGAAGTTTGGCTCATGATGAGACCCCCTTTCTCTTGGCTCCACAACTGAGAGCCATTACCCTAGATTGGTGACCATATAGGTGGTAATGGCATACCGCTACATTTCCATGGTCAAAATAGGACGGCTCGTGATGATACCTCCTATCCATCAACTAATACCTTTAGTGTTCATGTTATCTTGTGGGTCCCCTTCTCTTATTGATAAACTTTTCACTGCTTTCTTGGGGATCCCTGGGTAAAGAATCTTGAAGGTTTCAAAATTGGCTTTCAACTCTTGCCAACTACTTTTTCCCTCCATACCCTTAGCCCCTTCTTCCCACGAGGTAAGGTACAACCCTTCCTTGTGTAGCCAATCCCAATGCCCAAAAGATGGGGAGATGGAAGGAAAAAAGATGGAAAGTGGTAAGTATGGAAGGAACAAACTATGACTCTTCAAAGATCCACCTTGTAGCAACCCATCCTAAAGGGAAATCAACTTACTAGGGCACGTTTTCACCCTCCCAGGTTCAGACAAGGAAAATAGCATAGTTTCCAAGAAAATGACATGAAATGAAGAAGGATTCAATACAACATGTACAAGTGCTTCGAAAATCAGAGTGATACATACCATGATACCCGAACTCATTACCTCATGGAGCAAAACCCACTAGCACTTTAGGAATAGACTAGTGTGACGGGCGTTGTTGCTGGCGATATGTGGACTGTACTTGAAGAAAAGAGGGGGCCTCTGGGGTTGTGCTTAGTTCGTTCAGATCTCGGCACTCCATGTCTGAAACCTGTGGGCCTCGAGATATGATCTTCTTAGTTATCCTTAGGCTAGGGGATGACAATGACTCAAGACACTTTTATGTCTCCTAGAACTACCCATTCTAAAGGCTCAATGCTTTGAGAACAATGACAAAACAAGACCCCCATCTAGTGTTAAGCCCTAATATTGGCTCATTACCCCTTAATTGGGGCATATTAGATTAGTAATGCTATTTTATTTATGTCGGCTTTAGGCCATTAGTTGTAATTTAGATTAGTA
>SNQJ01S0144467.1:13426-33137 GCA_010110895.2 Picea sitchensis
TGTATACACAGTTATCACTTTTATTTCTTTAATACAGATTACTTATTTAATGCATCTTAAAACCTAATAAATATCTTGTCTCAGTGATAATGAATTAGTAACCATCAATCACATGAAATGGACAGAGACACAAAATATTTATGAGGAAACCCATAAAGGGAAAAACCTCTTCTTCTTGTGGATGTAAAGCAAGCAAGCTACTTCAGTTACATCAAATTTTGTTTGAGAAACTACTCAGATGAGGCTACTACCTCTTTATATTCAACAGCTACTGAAATACAACTTCTATTGCCTGAATGCAAGCTTCAACTTGCAATGAGACTGTTAGTCTCCCTAGCTCCTCCCTTCCTCCCTTTAGTACTAGCTTCAACTTGAAGTTATGGATGTTGGTAATATTTGCATGCAGGAATAGATTAGTTGGCAAGTGGCTTTCATAGAATTCCCTTTCACAGCATATTAGAACCCATATTTTATATCACATATAGTCCAAGAGGAATACACCCAAGTGAGAGTAATCATTTCCTGAAATTAGAGAATCGAACTACTCATACAATCTCAATCTCCAATACAAATATTTGATCCCATGCACTATGTAAAATATATCTGGAATTGATGCAGACCACACCCAACAAGGGAAATCTATCTAGAAGTTATTATACCCAACAACTAAGTGTTTTCGATTTGGGTAGAAATCAGACCTCTTTCATCTACAATTCATCCTCAAGAAAGGTTATTTATTGCTCAGAAAGAAGCTCAGCTCATGAGGAGTACTCTCCCAGCATATAAAGATTTCGCCCAGGGTAAATAACTTTCCCAACATTTAATAATTTATGTCCACAACAAGTAGCTCGACCACAAGGATGTTCTTGCTACCTAGATAAGAGGAAACTTGGGTTCTTAGCAATAGAGTACAATTTTCCTTCCACCTTGTTTATGCCCAAATCGCGGAATTGAGGGTAGTGATAGACTCCACAACTTTCCAATGAGAAACTTGACCTCTCCTTATAAACTCATCCCACAAGACATATATGTGCTTGTTTTTGGGAGGGACTCTCTAAAATTCATTCGATTCAAACTCTAATGGGGAACTCTTATCCTCACTATACTACATTGATAAGTAATTGTTCCCTCGATAACAAATCGAATCCCTCTTCAAACTATTAATCAACAAAGATTTTTAGTTCTTTTACTCTGCGTTCATCTCTCTCTTACCAAGATAAAAAATTTCATCAAGAAGTTTTTATGTTAGTTACTATAACTGAAAACTTTAACTTTTGTCTTACTTATCATAAAAGTCTAACTCCTCTTAACTTTTATTCAAAGCTTCTTAACTAGAAAACTTCCTTAATATATGAGCTTTGGTGATATAACTTAGAGTGCACTTTTCCTTGCATTTTAAACTAAGCCTTTGACCACCTGTTCATTGGGTTAATTGAGTTGCTAGTCCAATAACAAGTTCAACTAATGCAAATCAAACTCTTACTCATAAATGAAATAATGAGAAGTTTGAAATCAATGACAATAATTCCCATTCACTCTGTGCAATCTGGCCAATAGAGGTTACTCGTACAATTTCCCCAATAACCTTGAGTAGGTGAGTAAAAGTATCTTTTTGTAAGAGTAGCAAGAAGGTCTGATTAGTGGTTATCCATGGAAACATAAATATAACTTTTAAAAAATAAGAAAGTGAGTAGGGAGTGAAGATACCTTTCTGTTCTTTTCCAATGGTACCATCCACTACACACTAAAAATTATTGATTATACCATATCTTTAGATTGGCTACGCACACTTAAGTATCCTTTACATAAAGACAATCTATAAGGAATACATAAAGAAGAGTCATCCTCTAACTTAAATACAATCTCAGTCCTAAATAAAAAATTTCAGAGCTGCCTCCCCATCTTCTTGTAAAAAGCAATCTTTATACAAAAATCTTAAAAGATGGTGAACCAGTCTCTGTCATAAAAGGGTGTAAGAGGCTAACCTGTCGAGATACTAAATAGGTCTACTGGAAGTGGGTATCATCTTATGGTATGACTAGGTAAAACCATCAGAGTACTGAATAGGCTTGCTGGTAGTAGGGCATTCTACCTAATGAGGGTGATGATCTGACAAACAATAAATAAAATTCCTAAATCTTAAAACTTGTCATGATGTATGGCATTAATTGTAGGCAAAGCTGAAGAGAAGTATGCATGGTTAAGAAAAGGTAAATGAACCCCCTCAATTTTCCATTAGGAACTAACTTTAAGAAAATCCTAAGACTCTCTCACCTACCTCTTCTTAACTAACGGGTGGGGACATATTTTAACCATCTTGTCAGACTAATGTGTGAAATTTATCTCTACACTTGGAAAAATGTAAATCTTAGGCTATTAGGAGAATTGATTGGTTCCCTATATATTTGATTGTGAGGTGTCACAATAATTAGGAGTGGGGGAGGGGTTTCTTGAGCTGACAAATGATAAACATTTTCATCTATAATACAATCCATGAGAAGAGGAAGTAGAATCTTTGTCAAAAATTATGTCATATTGTTTCTACAATATCCTGGGATATTATATCAGCAGTTGTTTGTATTGGTATGTTAAATTCTATACTGTTGACATCATTGTGTCTTATAAGCCTGCTATGCATTTTTATTTTTATGTTTATATAATGGAAGACTGCTTAACTGGTTCCTTGTGACAATTACAGATAAATAACAAACTTCTAAATGATTGCTATCATCGGTATTACAAACCTATGAAAAGAGGAATAAGTTGTTTTATATTGTTACAAGATCGATGAGAAGGCAATCGACAATGGATAATCCTATTCATACTCATCCTATTTATTATCCATGTTATTTTTCACCATGTCTTCCAGAAATTGTCCAAGCTGAGTGTTATGAGTGAACGTCCATTTATGATGGGATAATTTCCACTTACATAGGAGGACCAGATGGAGTGCTATCTAGGGGACCAAATGGAGTGCCATATGGAAGACCGGATGAAGTTCCATATGGAGGAATGGATGAGGTATTGTATACATTTTAAATGATCATGATCGCGTTCAGGTATGATTGCTCGAATTGATTACGCCTGTTGCAGTGATAAATTAGATGAATTAAATGTTGTATTTTTAAAATTTCATTTTGTGATCAAATTAAAATTACAAATGAATTCAAATTTCTAATTTGAAGACTTGGACATTGGTCTAATTTATTACATGATTTTTTTTACCTCCAAAGTACAAACCATTCAAATTCAAACTCGCCAAGAAAACTCTTGATTCCCCTGTAGCCTCATCTGGTAAAGAAGTATGCTGATAATTCCCATTGCCTTCAACACCTATTGATTCTAAACCTAAGAAGCTACAAGAATCATTTCATCAAGATTTTCCTTTGGTTCCTACAAAGAGGAAAGGAGATAATTAATTCAAGGGGAAATCCTTTCGAAGAAGCACCCAAAGTATGAGTGGAAAGCCCAATATGAAACCTCCAAGTACTTAGGATCATATTCAATTGTCTTCCGATCATGAGAGCCCCCATAAAAGACTAGGAGAAGTTTTTGCAAAGGATTCTAAGCCCAATTGTTGGTTATCCTTCTCTTATGTACTTTTTGAGTTTTTATTGACTCGGGGTTCATGTCTTTCAGGTTTCCAACAAAGCCTCTAAAACTATCGGCCCTCCTGGTAAACCAAAAGGCAATGAAGAACACAGAATGTGTTGCATAGTCTCACTCGAGATAGCTTTAATGGGTGGTTGTAAGACTCGAGTGTTTACAGCCTAGGATTTAGTGTGAGATGAGATAGAAACACATTGAACCATTATTATAACTTGCAAATGAAACTTATTGTTATTCATGACTATGCAGTAAATCCAATAGCTCATTCCCTCAATATCGTAACAGTGACTAAACAACAATATAATAACTCATTCATTCAACATAATAATAACTACTGAAGATGATAAATATATAAAATCATTCATCACATAACACAGATGTACTGTGGTTCACCCCCTCCTGGGATACGTCCACAAGGATTTGTCTCTCATCTCTTTTATTATAGTATTTTTGCATCTACAACGTCGCGCACTTAGAACTCTTCTTAGTTGGGTAAGATCTGTGTGAGGCGGACTAGATCACACAAGGATCCTTAACCTGTGATCTAACCCTCAAGATATACCCTCCTTTGTCTCCCTAGCTCAACATCTTATACAAAATAGGTCTTACAATGAAACATTACTTCCTGCATCAACTCATGTGTGACTACAATAGCATAATAATAATCTGAAACGAACCGAACTGATTATATGTCAACCCTACTATGATACATATGTATCTATATTTATACATTTTGGGATCTTCAGCCATTTACAATACCTTACCAAAATCCTAACCCAACTGTCATTAGGTCTTCCTCCCATGCGTGCATGTTGTTCTTCCTTTCATTTGTTTCTTCCCTTGCATGCCCGCGTGTTGTGTTTCCTTCCAGCTGTCACTTTGCCTGTGCATGCTTTCTTTCCCAAAAATGACTTGCTTTTCTGCTTTGGCCTTTGGCCTACCTCCAACAGGCCCCCAACATTGACATGTGGCTCGTCTCAAGCCACCTAAGAGTTGTTTTTTTCTTTGAAATCCTTGGTGATCACATGGAAATTTTCCATGAGCTTTGTTGCCTGTGTCTACGCCTGCACGGTCTTCTCGTTGAGTGTATCCACTACTTGGACTGTGAATTCGTCCTTAGCCAATTCCATGCACTTTTCCTAGGTTTGCGATATATGTGTCTTGTCTTCCTCTTCTTGTGCCAGTACTTCTACTACCCACTCTTGCAATGGTTCCATTTGATCCTGTCACTCTTGTTTCTGTATTTACGCAGTAGTTAGCTTGGCCTACAATTTCTTCATTTCCTGCGTTCCATCGACACATTTTGTAACTGGCATTGTATTCTACCTCTATTTGATTTCTTCGATCGCTGCGTTGATCATTTCTTCTTCCTTATACCACTTTTAGATCTGTTGATCCTCCTCTAACTTAGTCCATAGCTGCATTGATTTATTGAACAAGTTCATTGTTGTGCTGACCTACTGCTCTATCTCCTGTAGCTACGTTGTTGCTTCCTGCATCATTTTCTCCTTGACTACTGGTGGAGTGGCTGGTATGAGATGCTCTTAGAGACTCTTGATATCCTTTTGGTATTGATCGATTGTCTACACAATCTGATCAATCTTTTATGCTACTTTGATTGCATCGCCCTGCGTGGTTTATGAAATCTTCTCATAAGTTCCTGCCACTTTCTTCTCCAATCCTCTTATGCGCTCCCTTTCCTCCTAGGTCTCAGATTTAGCCTTCTAATAGACTATTTCCAACTCGTCTCTTTTCTTTTTTGCCTGCTTTCTTTCGGTTAAGTCTCCGCGTGCACGAGACTTTACTTCATGGTTTATGCTCACCTACAACCTGTGTAGTGCCTCTGATGGTATCCTTGTTAGCACAAGTTGGATTTGGCTTAAGTCTTTCAAGGGTGTCTGCCCCACAATTTTGTCCATGTGTAGCATACTAGGGTTGATATGGAATGATACGTGCAGCTGCAGTATTGCCTGGACTGACTCTCATTCTTCTTCTTGCACTCTTCCTTCTGTCTCCGGTGCAGATGGGTCATTTCCCCTACTGCTTGTTGGCTTCCCTTCCCTGATTTTCTTGAGGAGATGCTGCAGGTATACCAAATTCTCTTCAATCCTATCTTTGTGGTGCACAACATGGTTGAAGTCCTCAGATAGAAAATCCTAGACCATTCGGGCTATCATTTCCCCATCATCCTCCATGATCGTATACTCTAGTGGTGTTTTTTGGGCCTTTTATTTCTTCTGCATGCCTCCTATCTGCATGGCTGGCCTCTTGCTTTCCCTTGCTGCTTGTGGGTTGGTATTTGTTGTGGTATCTTGTGTGGGCTCAGCCTATTGTTGTTGCTCCTTGGCCAGCTGCATCTTATCCTTCTTTCCATTCTAGGTTCTTGTCTTCATTGGCCCTTCTTTTTTCTGTGTTTCTTTTCCCTGGCCCGTTCTTCGTTTCTTGGGAACTTGGATTTCTGGAGGCTACGTTTCTCCCTGCTCTACCTCTTCTCCTACTTTTCTTTCCGGCACTTCCTGGGTGATGGCTGGAATCCTCCATTTCTCATCCCATTCACTGATGACCATGTCAATTCCACCCTCTATGATGTAGTAGTGCATATGTAGCCATTGTTTATCCGGATCCTTCCTTTCCTATATCCAAATTGCGTGTCAAGTGGCCTAGAAATTAGTAATGTTCGCATATCACGTGGCAACTTCTGGTGTGATTATCCACAGCTTGGAGATGGCTTCTTGTAGGTCGTGTAGGTATCCCTCAAATATGGCCCCATTCACATTTTTTCTCCTTGACTCTAGCCTAGATCTGAGCAACAAATACCTCGCTCCCTGGTTCTGTTTGGGTCTGGTACAAAAAACTACATACCTTGGTTCTTTCCATCCCATGAAGGTTATCAATGTGATCATCCATGAATAGTGGAACTCTATGCCTAGGTCCTGTGCATCCTTGCAGTCATCTAGGAACAATTTTAATAAGTACGGTGCCCAGCTCATTGAGGTGCCTTCTATGCACTGAGATTCAATTGCAACAACTCCGGTTGGGACTTCTTCCCTGTGACATTTTCTTAGCAGCTTTCAGGCTAAGATTTTTGTGCCCAATTGTGTGGTTGCATCGTCGATCCTCTTGATAATGATTCCTCTTGTCCCCCTGTCAGTTCCATACTTATTCTTCATCTCTTCTGCTAGCTCTTTCTCCTTGGTTTTGTCATCCATAAATAGTGTGGGATCCATGCCTTGAGATGGCAATCTTGTTATGCTCGTGATCATATCTACGTCTATCGAGACACACTTATCTAACCAGATATCCCCGCCATGTGTGACTACTAACAGTTGTTTGACACATGTGGTTACGTGGTACCCTCTACCAAAATGTGGTAAGTCCAAAAAACCTAAAATTCTCATTTTTTGTAGCCCATTTGCCAAGTGGAGTGGTTGCTCATTCAGTTCTCCCACTCGATTTGTGCCCATAGTCTGTAAGAATACCCTCTTCACAAGTTCCAGAAAATTTTCCTCATCTGCTACATCGTGGTCCAAGTATTTGAGCTTCCCGGTATGACCCATTAGCTTTGGTTCTACCTGTACCCCAGCTGGTATGCATGGTAGAACAATTTTTGTTGCAGGTTTCTTGTGAGGTGACCTGGTTATTTGTATCTTATCTTTCTTCACCGATGGTGGCTGACTTGAAGTTCCAGCTACTTCCAATTGTTCCTCAGTATACCATTCCGACCAAGCCGAGACATCTTCGTCCGTCCCTTCTGTTGGGTGGTATGATAGGGTCGTTTGAGACTCGTCTGGATCAACTGTGTTTGTCGTATTTGGGGCCATTATAGTGTCTGTCAAAGTTAGTCCAGTGTTGTCTGGTTTTACCTCCTTCAGGGTTTCTGCTTCTTGGTTTTGCTGCTCCTGTACTTCTTTCGATATGTCTGTATTCTTTCTCTCCGATGTTGGCTATTGAATTTATTCTAGTATGGGTGTCGAGTGAAATGATGTTGTTTCTAGGGATGGGATTTCGTCAATGTTGATTATTTCCAATAGTTGATGTTCCCCTTCTTCCACATGTCCTCATGATCTGGTCTGAACTCTGGTTTTCCTGGCAGTCTGACTCACTTTTTCTTGCTTGGGCAGTTCCATGGCGGTGAACATCAAATGTCTACTGGATTCAAATGGTTTCTGTTATATTTTTGAAATCTCTCTATGCTCTTTAGCTTATATCATTCTCTATATGTTCTCTTTTTGTGAATGGACTGTTGTCTCCCACGTCCATGTGTTGTATGGATTTCCCATGAAGCTTGTCGAGGATGCTTCCTTGATTATGGGTTTAATGCACCTTAATTACAGGTTCAATGCATCTCCGATGGTTTCATACTTTCCATTACTCTGCCTTGTCATCTTCTATTGTCAAGATTAATGTGACGTCCCATTGGTCCTTTCCATCCTTTAATTCTGCCTAGTGTTTTCATGTCATCCTACTTTTCCCGACGTTCCTTTTCCTGCTCATTTCCCTTTTTATGTGACTGTTGTCCTTCTCCTTGCCAAGGTTGTGTTTCTAAATTAGCGTGTCCTTTCTACCTCTGGTGTATTACACCCTCTTTGATTCTTTCCTTTTTGGTTCCTTTTTTTTACTGCACGGTGGATGGTCGATTTTCCTTGTACAACTTCAGTCGCCTCCCATTGAACATCCCTCTAAGTTATGCACCTGATAAATCCCTTAACTGTTTAGCTCCTCCATTTGTGACAGATTTTACTTCGTATGGTCCTAACCAATGCATTCTGAGCTTTCCTGGGTGCTGAAGTGATTTGTTGTCATACAACAATACTAGATATCCTTCCTTGAACATTTTATTCTTGATGTGTCTATTGTGCCAAGCTTTATCTCTTGCTTTCTAAACTTGTTGGTGGAATCCTACTAGGATCCAATCTTCCTCGATGGTCAGTAGTTGATTCAGTCTTTCCTATACTGCACCTCATTTTGTCATTTGTGTAATTGCTGCTACGTGTAAGCTTGGTACTAAGAATTCTAATGGCACCACTGCTTCTTGGCCATAAACTAGTTTAAATTGTGTGTGCCCTATCAAATTTTTGCATGTAGTTCTGTATGCCCATAATATTGTTGGTACTTTGAGGTCCCAGTCATCCTTGTTGACGTTACAGATCTTTGTCAGTGCGTTCTCTAGGATTTTGTTAAATGATTTCACTATGCCATTTGCATGTGGATGATATGGTGTGTTCTTCTTGTGATGGACTTCGAACTCTTCAGTCATAGCACTGATGGTGTTGTTTATAAAGTGTGTGCCTTGGTTGCTCATCAAAACTCTTGGGCACCCAAATCTGATGATTACTTGTTCAAATAGAAAATGCATTGTTGTTTATGTGTTGCAATCCTTCACTGGTGCAGCTTCCACCCATCTTGTTAAGTATTCTATCGCGGTGATAATGTACCTTGCTCCTGTTATTTTAGTTGGTGGGTTGATTGATCCCACAAATTCTATTTCCCACTTGTCGAATGACTGTAATGTTACTTGTGGTTGTAATGGCATCTCGTCCCTTCTGTTGGGTTTGCCTACCCTTTGACAGATGTCGCATCTTTGACAGTACTCCTTCGAGTCTCTATGAATCGTTGGCCACCATAGTCCTGCACACAATACCTTCTGTGTGGTATCTTTTCCTGCATAATGCCCTCCTGCTATTCCCTCATGGGATTATTCTAACACCCTTGGCATTTCGTTCTCTAACATGTATCTTCGGAAGATGATATATGTGCCCATTTTATATAAATGTACTGCAATCAGTTGATAGTCGGCAACGCATACTACTAGGTTTTTATTCTATGCGGCATTATATTCTTGTAGTGCAGTACCTATACTCAAGTAATGAATGATAGTTGTGAAGTATTCATCAGCGATCTGGATTGAGAATAATTGTGCATCTGGAAATTTGTCTTCTAAATTTGTAGGTTCTTCTACATTTGTGAACCTTGATAGGTGGTCAAGTCCTGCATTCAACTTTCCTAGTTTGACTATTACTTAAAAATCAAATTCTTGAAATAGTAGTAACCATTGAACAATTATCCCCCCCAACACTGGTTTGTTGACTAGGTATTTTAGGGCTGAGTGATCTGTGAACATCTTAAAGTGTTTTCCCAATAAGTAGTGTCTGAATTTTTGAAATGCATAGACCATAGCTAGGCCTTCTCTTTCTGTTGTGTTATAGTTTTGTTCTGAGTTTGATAACTTTCTGCTCACAAAAGATATCAGTTGATCCAAATATCTTGCTCCTGGCTGTGTCAAGATAGCTCCAATTGCTATCGTTGATGCATCTGCATTGACATGGAATGTCTTCTCCCAGTATGCAAATACTCATCATTTCCTTCAGGGTATCTAGGCCATGTTGAAACTCGTTGTTCCACTGAAACTTTGTATCCTTTCTTAGAAGCTTTTCCATCGGTGCAGTGATCTGCACATATTCTTTGATAAATTTCTTGTAGTAGCCTGTGTGTCTCAGCGTTTCTCTTAGATGACAGAATGTTGTTGGTGGTGGTAAGTTATAAATTACTATAATCTTTGCATGATATAATAATAAACCTTGTTTTCATACTATATGGCCCAATAGTATCCCGAACGGTGTTCCAAATATGCATTTATTTATATTCAGTGATATCTGACACTGTCTACATCTTTCTAATATCAGGCGTAAGACTTCTACATGGTTTTTCAACAAATTGTAGACTGTCCAATCATCCAGGTATACTTCGAGAAACTGGTGGATGAATTTCTTAAACGTAGCAATGACTACTCTGGAAAATATTGTTGGTGCATTCTTCAGTCCAAACAACATGACTGTGTACCGATATGATCCCCATTCTATTGCAAACATGATCTTATATTTGTCTTCTTGTGCTATCTTGATATGATGGTAGCCTGAAAATCCATCATTGAATGAGTAAGCTTCATGTCCTCCCACGTTCTCTAATACTTCATCCGCGAAAGGTGTAGGGATTAGGTCATGTAGGCATGCATCGTTCAACTTCATCAAGTCGATGCATATCCTTATCTCTCCTTGTTTCTTGTCTTGTATGACCATCGAGCTTATCCATTCTAAGTCTTCAACCAGTTCTATGATGCTGACTTCGAGCATCATGTCGATCTCAGCTTTGAATTTCTGCTTATATATGGGATTCAGTCTATATGATCGTTGTCTGATTGATCTTGCTTCTACTCTAAGTGGTATCTTCATCTCTCCTAACTCTCCTGCTATCCCCTTCATCTTTGTGAACGTTGTGGGAAAAAAATTGTTGTATTCGCACAACAAATATATGATGCTTTCCACTGTTTTCTCATCCCAGTAATCTCCAATGCTGGCCATTTTGGGTTGTCCATTTTCCCAATGTTGAATTTCTTTACTTTGATCGGCACAGAAATGACTTCTTATTCTATTGGTGGTCCTTCCACATATCTTTCACCTTCTATTATATTATATTGGTGGTCCTTTGACATCATCTTCATCTGGTGCTTCCTCTTACACATGGTAACATGATAACAGATCCTTGACTGTCTGTTTTTTCCATTGTTGCTCTTCTGTGATAAGTTCTACTTATGGTTCTTTGATTAATATCAGTCCTCTTATATATTTGAGAGTTGCATCTATGTTGGGGTTCTCATGCTCGAATGAGAAGGTGATTGTGAAATTATGTTGCAATGTCGTCCATGTCATAGTTCCTTTGTGCAATGCCTGGTCTGTATACCAGTTTGTTGGTATTCCCTCTAGGATGTGTATGAAATGATGAGGCCATTCCTCTTGGGGTGTCAATTTCCACAATGTTTTGCACTCCTCCAAGTGTTTCGATGGTGCCCTTTGTCCATCATACTTCTATTGTTTGTTGTTTCTTTGTTCTGCATCAAACCTTATGCGCAATAACCGCTTACATTGGTACCAATCTGTAATTGTCTCTTTGTGTGCACCCCACCATCTTGTGGGTGTGGCCTTGAGTGCTAGATCAAGTGTTGACAGTCTCTGTTTCTCTAATACTTCGTATTCATACTGTGATAATAATGTTTCTAAATCGTTTACTCCGTGGAAACTGGGTGGTTCTCTGATTTCTGTGCCTACCCATCTTACTGCGTGGTCTATTATTTCACATCTCGTGGATACTTCGTGTAGCCTTTGTTGCCATTTTTCTAGCTCGGTATCTGAACCTGTTGCACATGAAGTAATTCTTTGCCAAATGAGTATCTCGTCTACAGTTGGGTTCACATAATCCTCATCATGCGCAGTTGTTATGTACAATTGGTCGATTTCTTCTAAGTCCAAACAAGTAGGTTCTACAAACCTCTCTCCTTCTGATGGGTCCAATGGCGCGATGATCCTATATTCTCCTGACTCAAATGTCATTTTCCTGGTTTTCAGGTTTATTATGGCCTGGTTTTCAAATGCCCAATCCATACTAAGAAATGTCGGGTAAGGTGTTGTGTCGTCCATTATTTCAATGACTTCAAAATCGGCTTTAGTGCACACTCCATCTAGGTCGACTTTCACTCCTTTCATTCTACCTATTGGTAGGACTCAGTGTTGGTTTGCTAGTTTTTAATTGAACATGTGAGTATCCTAATAATGGCTCTCCCATGCATTTCCATGTCTTCTTTGGTAATACATTAACTTCAAATCCTAGGTCTAGTATGATGTCTCCCATATTGAAATCCTCAATGTTATCATTTAGTCTAAACTCCCTACTTGTTCTTCTTCTTGTTTGTAGGTGATTAACTAGTTTTGGTTCTAGATTCCCTTCCATCTCAATGCTACATTGTTCTAGTATGTTTTGCAATATTTTCACAAATGAGGGATCACTTAATATCTTTACACATGATTGGAAAAATCCTTTTATTGTACTTAATTGTCCCATGGGTTGTGTTTCATTGGTATGATCCAATGATGGAGGCATCTCGTATTCTAGTGGTTCCTTGTTTTTTTGCGCAGTTGAAGTCGACACTATCTCCTCCTTCTGAAATTATTTTTTGGCTTCCTTAAATATTTCCTTCTCGTTCTGCACATCGAATTGTTTCCTTGGTTCGGTGTTCTTATTCACCCATTGATTCTGTGTTGGTTCCTGTCGAACTGCGTCAGTACCTATTTTAGCTCCTCCATGGGTAACTATGTTGATGTTCCGTCCTTCATCCCTTGCTTCAGCTGAAAGCTATTGAACATTCTGGTTATTATGGTTCCTCTTTTCCTGGATCTTTACTAGTAGTGTCGAATATTCTTCTATATCGTGGTCTGATCCATGACAATACATACAAGTTGTTGGTGGAAGTGGACATTCCCTTGCATAATGTCCTAGTTACTGACAATTCTGACATACTAATGGTCCTCGACCTCATCCAAAACCTCCTCTAGCTCATCCTCCACCTCTATAGCCTGTTCGATCTCCTCTCAGGGTGTTATATTGAGGCGCCTAATTGTACTGCACAGTATTGTACTGAGGTTGTGTTGTATTTTATTGTGGTTGCACGTTATTATATGGTTGTTGTGTCGTATTATACTACTATTGAATATTATTGTATGGAGCTAGAACTTGATTGAACTGTGGCGTTGATTTCCTAGTCATCATTTTGGCCTGCACCCTATATGCATCTGATGTCCTTTCTCGCATCAGCTCCATAGTTCTACAATATTTATCATCGTGGCCCACTGACTTGAAAAAGGTCCAATATGATCTCTTTGGGTCTGTCTGGTATTTCTACATCATTATTCAGTGATAAGGGTCGTGACCCGGTTTTTTGCAGATTTCACACCATAGCCCTCATGTTGGTAATGGATTTGGCATTCCTGCTGCCATATACCGCGGGAATGTTGGACATTCATTCTTGTGGTGGCCTTCTATCTTGCATGTGGTACACCAAATGACTCTTGTTTATCCTTGTTTTTATTTTGGTTCAGCTGAAACGTTAGATTCTTCAAATCCTCCTTCAGTTCTTCAATAGCAAGGTCTCCCTCACAATCTATATTTACACCAAGTCTCCCTCTATATATCTATATTTACACCTTGTCTCCCTCACAAAAATATTATTACTCCTTCCTCCCAAATGCCTACACCATCTTCTAAAGCTAATATACCTTCTACATTCATCAAGGAACCCAAGCCTTCTTTTCTTGAGCCATATGATCACACCCCAGTTATTAGGAAATTGCAACAAGAAAATTCTCAAGTTGCTTCAACAATTAGCAGAACGAAAAACTATGGATAGGCATCTGCATCATGACAATGTTTTCCTGCAAGCAAAAATGAATTATCTTCAACGATTGGTTGATTATATGACCACCACCAATCACGGTCTCTGTATGCAATTGAAACATAGTAAAAGGCCTAAGACAAAGTCCCCAGAGAAAGAGGGAGAAGCTTCTAATCCAATTCACCCCCTCCGTCACAGGTATAGTTATGTCGGGTGATCCATTTTTTTTTGCAGAGGAACCTGCAAATCCTTAGGCATGGGGGTAATGTTAGGTTGGTGTTTTGACTATTTTTTCCAATGGTCGAATCCTTTTTTCATACGACATTATATATTCTATGCTCTCATTTATCCATTTTAAAGGTATTATCAAGTTTTATACATCAATTTGCCATGGAATTGCACAAGGTATGTATAATCATCATTTTTGTAATGGTTTTACGATTAATTCATCTCATTTAATTGATTATGAAGATCTAACATTATGGTTTTCTTGCAACAGATCAGAATCACAATCCGATCCTTCTTCCAGTCCTTCATCCGAACCTCCATATAGACCTCCATCTGAGCCTTCATCCGACCCCTTTTTTCAAGAAGTTAACTTCGAGCTCATTTTGTGGGAGGATGAAGTTGAATCAAAAACATCCTCACATGGTTTTTGTGCCCAATATTCCCAATTAGGTCCCACGCGGGCCGTTTCCTAAAATTGCGGATGGATTGAGAAAAGTTTGTGGTTCTCGATCCAGCCCTCCAAATCTCGATCTAGCACTCCTTCCTACACTCCATCCGACACTCGGAGTGCAGAGGAATTGGCGGTTATAAAATTGGAGGCCTTTGATGGACGAATCGGGGATATGGGTTTTATGCCACCTCGTGCTCTCCAGCTATGTAGATCGACACATCTCAGATTGGGTAGTTGCAGTGACCACTAAGCGGCACACAAAGACTATTAAGAAATATGTTATTGTTAGAATAAATTTAATGAATTTATTGTTTTTAGAGAGAGTCAACCCTTCCAGTGGTCGACCTCTCAACCTATGTAATCATATATAAATACTACTATCCATGACATGAACTTTATCATTTACATAGACATTATCTCCATTTCTATGTATACTATGTTTTATGATCAATGTTAAGGCCACACTAGTTCAGTGACTGCGTTTTCTTGTTAACATGTTGCCACGACCTTCTGGGGGGCCCACCAGTGGTCTGGGTGATTGTTTATACCAGTATCTATTTGCATTTATGTAGTTTCCTTTAATACTTCTTAGATTTCTAAATTTCTTATTTACTTTGCATATCTCTTAATTTCAAATTGCTACTCATTGTGTATATCTTTTTATTCTCAGTCCGCTTTTCTAATTCACCTCCCTGTATATATTCTCTTATTTTGCAGATCATTTTCTGAATTATTTGTGTTACAAAGTATGTGTGAACATCCATGATTGTGTGTTAATGATTAAACTCCTAACATTATGTTTGCAGGTTATAGAAGTTGTCTAATTACACTGTCATGTATTTTTCTCCCTAGCTGTAGATTACTTTGCAGAGTACTAATTTAGATAGTGTTTATTTGTCAAGCTGCAATTTCAAATACTCTCTGTAGGTTTGTTTCATTTGTTAATTTTTCTTCAACTTGATAGGATAGAAATGGATTTTGAGTCATGATTTTCAGTAGCATCTTAGTTGATTTTGAGCATGATCTTCAATGGTAATTTAGTTAACTTTAGGTTATGTTTCTTAAAGAAATCCCATTCATGAATTTGAGTTATGATTTCTAATTAGCATCAGCCAAGAGTTTGTAGGTTTTCACAAAGTATTTTCATTGTCATCCTAGTTATGAATTTGAATTAGGATTTTTGATTAAGTGTTAATTATGAGTTTATAGCTTTGTTTGAGTTACTGATTTTGAACAGGGTACTTTCCAGTAGTATTAGTGTGATAGAGTGAATGATTGATGTTGAATCTCTTCTACACAATGTTTAAAAATTATATGGATTCCAAGAACATCTAGTGTTTCTTTTATGATGGAAAAACTCTCTCTAGACTGCCTTATCCATACTTTGCATTTCTCTGTAGAAGTTAGCATTGAGTTAATTCCACTTGAATTGTAATTAGTAGTTAGATGTCATCATGATGTCATTCATCACCATAGACACAATCATCACATTTGAATGTTGTCACAACACTCTTTCTTTTAGATAGGTATATTAATGTTTATTCTTTGCATGATAGAAATAGTTGTGAGTTTCTTTAAGAATAGAGTTCACTTGTCAAGATAGTTTTGATAGATTAATTACTTACTTGCTTACTTGCTTACTTGCTCATTCATTCAGAGGTAGATAGACCAAATAATTTAGAAATACCTTACTTGTTGTTTTCTTATTCAAAGAGAGATTGAATAGATTAAATACCTTTGAAATATGTTACTTGTTATTTTCTTATTTAGAGATAGATTAAATAGTTCATAGTCCTAGATTGTGTAAAGCTACTTTGGTCAAATAATTCATAGTTCTAGAATTGTTTAAAGTTATTCATTATTTTAGTTTATTGGCATTAGATTAGGCAAGCCTAGGTTATATTAGAGCTCTAGACCTGCACATACAATGTTGGCACGTTGAAGCCTACGAGCCTCGGGTTGACAATTTAATGTTGAAATAGATAGCATATATTTCACTTGACATTTTTGGTGCCATTTTCGGGGAGGTGCTAAAGGGATTAGAGTTTAGGTAGGCAGGTTTCTTTTAATTACACAACAAGGGGGAGGAGAAACTTTAAGATGAGAGGTAATAACCTGCACATCCATTTTAATGGGTTGCTCCAAAGCCTTGTTGTTCCCTTTCCACAAGAATGTTTACTTTTTTTGCAAATTTTTTTACTTTTCTAAGTTTGTTTAATTTCATGCAATTTACTTTCCCGCAAGCGTGCTTTATTTCCTACAATTGTGTTTTCTTTTTTTAAGAGCTAACTCTTGTGAAAATATAAATTGGTGACAACGAGGTCTAAAGTAGCATGAGGAGTTCAAGGTTTCTTTAAGTAGTATGCTTTAAGTTTTGCAATTCATTTCATTTCATTTTTTTCAATAGTGGTTAATTTCAGTATTATTTCATTAGGTGTTGTTTGTTATTTAGTTTGTTTATTTTTATTAGTGTGTTTACTTTCTTGCAATTTACTTTCCTACAATTTGATTTTATGCAAGTGTGTTTTTCTTTTTTTCTGTAAGTTTGGGTTTGTTTACTTTCCGCAATTTAATGTAGGAGTGAGTGTGAGTTTGATTTCTTTACTGCAAACATGTTTTATTTCATACAAATGTGTGTTTGATTTATGAAAATATGTTTTTGTGGTAGGTAGTCTTGATTAGAACCATAAAAAACGCATATAAAATTTTGGGTGTTGTAAGAACCTCGGACACTGATCTTTGTGTGAACCAAGTTTTACCAAACGACAAGATGAACTCAGAAGCAACCATTAGCTTGAGGGAACTTTCTCAATTCCTAGAAACATTCGAGATTTCTTATTTTTAGGAAGAACACATTTTGGCAGTAGCCAAAAGTGTATCTACCTATCCAGAAATATTGGAAGAATCAAGGTCCTCTGAGCTACAAAATGATTTTCCTTGCCAAACTGCGAAGGAAGATGAAAAGTTATGGACTACATCCGGTGGATTTTATAACATGATTTGCCTCACCACATGAAATATTGCACAAAAGGCATTTTTCCATTTCCCTATGCAGACTTAAAATCCCTTTTTACAAATCCCAAAGCTAAAAATATAATTTTTTCCACATATATGCACCTTGCCTACTATATAACATGCGTATACATAGGTTGCACCGCTACAACTAGCGTACATTGGGAAATGTGCCCAAAATTGAAAAATGATGTCGAGTTTCCATGTCACATCATGAGATCAATGATCCTTGGCCTTCCATATACTGGAAATGTTCTGAATCGACCCTTCAGTTTCACTTGAAGGCTATAAATGGGCCAAATCCGAGCTATGGAAAAGAGGAGAAAGAATTCAACTTTGAGAGAAAAGTTACTTTGGAGCAATTATTCACTTCACATTGATTCTGCATCCCTTTATCCTTCAAGTCTGAACACAGTGTTCATCCCCCGAGCTCTTCCCTTATTGATTGAGAACTTCCTTGTCTCTCTTATATGAGTTTTCCTTTGGTGGAGGATTGAAGTGGTGGAGGCCCAACTAGAAGGAACTTAGTTTCTTATTTCCAAACCGCGCTGACACAGAAGTCTATAACTTATTCACTTATGTTGATTATATCTTAATAGAAATACTCTTTTCTCATCTAATTAATATATTGAAAATATTTGAATTATTATTCCATGGGCATATTTGTTATGAATGTTGATGGATTATGCCATTGAATTTGCTAACATTATATATTATCACCATATGATTGTGTTTCTTGGCTTTTGAGGACTAGTTGTAGGTGTATTGCTTTGGGTCAAGTGCTCAACAATGGACTTCATCGAACGTTTGGACAAGGTAGGCCTTTTATCTTGTCTTGCTAGCATATTTGTTTATATAGTATACTTGAGAATAGAGTTGATTTCTGCAGTCATTTTTGTCTATTGTGGTTTACCCCTAGCCATAGAGAGATTTTCCTCGTAACAAAATTGGTGACCATACTGGAGATTGAATATTCTTTTTTGGGGTTTGGAGTTTTCTTCTCCTTAGATTTCTCTCATTCATATTGAGTTTCTTGTCATATGATTGCTTGACAGCCTCTGTTCACTCTGGGTCTGATTCTTTTAGCCTTCTCCTTAGCCTAGTTGTGTTTTGACACATATACACGGGTTTTTGCTTGACAGTCGCATTCATACGCGTGTTTTCCTTTTTCAAGTTGCATACATACATGCTTTTCCCTTGAACAGTTGCGTACATCAACCTTTGTTGCTTGTTTGTTGGGTTTAGTGGTTGTTGGGTAGGTTTTGATGATTGCTGAGTCTTCTTGGGTCTCTATAGTGACTGTTAAGTGTCTATAGAATGACAAGAAACTTGTCTTTGGTTGAATTTTTAGGCGGTATCTTTCTCATCATATTTTCATTTTGATTGTCCTTGCACCTTGGGCTAGGTGTTTTTCTCCTTGATATCCTACTTGGGTTGTCTTTGTCTATACACAATGGAGTCTTTACATCAATTTGTTATTCATTCCTTGCATTTTCATTTTTATTATATTGAAAATACAAAAAAAAAAGGCATTTTACATTGATTGGCACTTTGATCTCTTGAGTCTTTGTCATTTATCTTAGTGCATGTAAAGAAGGATTGCATTTTTATTTAGAATTGCATTTTTTAAAGAAGCATATCATTCATTGGAAATTGAAGTTAGGACTTTACATTGTTTTCATATTCATTTACTTTACTTATTGAGTCATAACATCACTAGTTTCACGACTACACCTTTTGGGTAAGCAAGGCCATTAGAATTAACACTATAATTTAAAATTGATTAGTAACGATTTTATTTTCTAGGGTGCACCAACTAGCTTAGGATTATTGCCTTGTGCAAGATACCAAATATATAAAATATGCAGAATAGAAATGAAATGCTAGAAATGACAGAATAACAGTGAAATATCCAGCATAATCTTCACAATACACAGAAATGATATACGAAATAGCAACAGAAATAACACTTTGATTCTGATAGCAATGTTCATAGGCCTCTTCGAGGGGGCAACCTCCAGTCGAGCAGTGCTCTGTTACAATAATCTTCAAGCTATGGTTTTCATACCCTCGACCCTTATTTATACTAAATGTGTCTATTAAGAGAAGCATCTAGAGGAAGATCCTTCTAGAAGCGGAAGCTTCTATTAGGTCTTCTTACATCCGCCTTATTCTATTTTATTGAAAGGTCT
>SNQJ01S0144469.1:0-24264 GCA_010110895.2 Picea sitchensis
TTTCAGTTAGCCATTCATATCACCTCTAGATTGGATGTTCTTTAGATTCTCTTCACCATTTCATTTTAGTTCCTTACTTGTAAGAAGAGATCAATATTTGGGGGTCCAAGATCCCTCCCTTGGAGGAAGAGGGGACCCAAAGTCTCCCTTTATCTTTGGTGTTTTCTTTCCACTAATAGAATCCTTTCCATTGGTGGCATGAGTCTTGTTTATTTCTTGTTCTAATGTCCTTATGCACTCTAGTTTAATTCCTTTTATCATTCTTAGTTTAACTCTTTGCTTATATTTTATGCTTTATACTTCTAACTCTTTCCTCTACTGCTACCTTGCCTAGCTGACCCAACTGGGCTTGTAAGCACCCTTATTTTTCTCATTTAGGTGACAAAATAGGTGCAACATATTGGCGACTCCACTGGGGAAAGGTATTAATTTCTTCCCCCATTTGGGTTATTTTAGCTCTTCCTTTTGTTTCTTTAACTTGCAAGAACCATAACCGGCCCAAGCCGACCTGCAGAAAGCCAAATTCAAAGCTGAGTTGAGAGAATTTCATCTAGAATTTTCTTCATGGCCGTGTACTAGGTGTGCATGGGTTTTTTGACCCACAGGCGCGTCTTCAATGCACATGCGCCAAACCCACTATTGCTCAGTGCCTTCTACGCACCTGCACCCATCGATCATTGTTAATTCACGCATTGACACCCAATGCGCCTCTGTCTATTCTGCGACCCACGCACCTGTCCAGAAAATAAAATATTGGAAGGTTTTTTGTGATCTGTTGAAGGCCCATAGCCTTCTTAAAATTGATTCCTTGCAGATTGTAACATGCATCACACTTAGATACCCTATCCAAATGAAGGGATTAGTCAAAACATAGGCATTTAGGGGGGGTAAAATCATTATTTTTCCTCTTTTTCTTCCATGTTTCCACATGATTGGCTTGCTTTGATTAAGGTTTAAGTTGGAATAATTCTACATCACATATAAAACTTGAATTGGGACCAAAAATTGGATCTCAATTGTTGAGTATTCTCTTCTCTCGCGCCCCAAAGAGATCTTGAGAATCAGAAAGAGATTGAGGAAAAATTTCATCTCCCTTAAAAAGACAAAATCTTTAGGAGAGGAAAACAACCCCCTCGAGACTCCTCTTAGTTTATTTTTCAAACACATCTTAAGATTGTAATGGGCCCATACATGCCCACATGCTGCAAAGATATGATAGTGATTGAAGTTTACTTTCTTAGATTAAATCACTAGGGAAGTTTAAAGGTTTTGTAATGGGCCCATACATGCCCACATATGCACAATATAGGATAGTTTCAAATATTTCTTAGATTAAATCACATTAGGGAGTTAAAGGAATAGTAAGGATCGACATGTCCACATGCTAGTTTCCTAGGGTCTTTTAAATTCCGCAAGGTTGTACCAATGACATTTAGTTAATTAGGTAATCAAGACTTGTAAGGACCAAGCGAAGTCCACATGCAACAAGGTGACAACTAATTTATTAAAAAATATTGGCACACTTTCACTTGTTCAGACACAAAAGTCATTACTCACTCACATAGTTTTCATCTCGAAACGTGGAGGTTGAAGTAAATTTCCTTCAAAGGGATTCCAAAACACCCCACCCTTTCCTTGACGAAACTATCCACTCCCCCTTAAATTCAACGAGATTGGCTCACACCCCCAATATCTCAAACAACCACATCTAAATTTTTCTAAAAAATCACTTAGTTTTCCTCCACAGAAGGTGCCAAAAGAAATTTTTTAGTCTAGGTAGGATTTCAGGGATAGGCATCCAAATAACTCCCTGTTAATCTAGTTCTCACATATTCAAACAATATAAGTTGTCAAATAGAGAACTTTAAATCCTCCAAGTCAAGTGTTCCTAACACCATAAGGTAGGGAGATACCCGTGAAGGGTCGAAGGCCGAGGTCTGGTTGTTCTGTACATCCCCCCTTGAGGCACCCACCTCTTGGATGGGATCCATCTCGTGACCCATTTCTTAGGATGAAAATCTAAATGTTGCACTTTGACCGAGGTACCTAGTAACAAAGTTTTAAGACATCTACCCATGTGGCAATTGTGGGCTAAAATTGCACCTTGATCGGATTTTTTGTGGCTATTGGGAAATATCGCCATCTCTTTCGGGATATGCACCCTCTACCCCTCATTATAACTCATTATGTCATCCTTCACTAGTTCCTCTTCCAGTGGCTTCAGACTCCACTGTTGAGTTCTATTGGAAGGTCTAGTGCTATTTGAGAGGAAGGTTGTTACATCTTTTAGGACATGAGCATTTGTTTTCTTTGTTCTCCCACATGGAAAAAATCCACCTACCCACATGTATGCTTCTTTATCGATTGATTTATGTATGTTGTTCTTGTAATTGCATATGATTATGAGATATATTGTGAAGGTCCAAGTTATACAAAGTCTCTTTTTCATTAATTGCTCTTATCATCATTTGTACACATCCACTTTGCTAGTTGGACATCATAGGCGACCCATAGAATCCCCGTCATTCCATATGCTTTCTAAATCTCCCTCCCATTCTAGGGGGAGTTCCTAGTCTTGCCAACTCATTGGCCATACTTACCCACACCCATGTGAGTGCTACTATCTTGGGATCAGCTTTGCTTGGTTCCACTTCCCAAGGTCAAACATCCCCACACTCTCCTTTACATGAAAGTGGGGGGCCAACTTCTTCTCAAGGGGGAAGTACAAACCCACCTAGTCCCCCTCAAGGGTTAGGTACGCAAAAAACTCACACCATGGCCGGAACTAATTCTCCGCCACTACCTCAGATGCCATACTTGGCTTCCCTCAACATACCGTATCTGACTAAACTCACTAATGATCCTATATTGCATGACCCAACATGGCCTGCAATGCCTACCAAACTGCCTTCAGATATCCCCAAGTTTGAAGGAAAAGAGGGAGACGATCCCGCTAGCCATATCATGACCTTTCACTTATGGTGCTCTTAAAACAACATCACGGACGATTCCATCTGATTGAGGTTATTTCAACATACACTCACTGGCCCATCAGCTAAGTGGTATGTAGAAGAAAAATCTGGGTCCCATGTGACCTTTGAATCATTGGCCAAAGCATTCCTGACCTTCTTTCGACTACCAATTCGTCATGACAATGGCCTTGAACTACTCTCGAAATTTAAACAAACCTCCACCATGTACATCACTGACCACAGTCACGAATGGCGTTGGCGACGTAGTCTCTGTAAAGATGAAGCTACTCCACAAAAATGTCTCAATTGGTTCCTCAAATCACTTGTTTCCCTCCTTGCCAAAGACATGGCCGCCACCTTCCCCCAGTCTGAAGAAGAAGTCATTAGCAAGGCCCAATAGTTTGAACTCATTTACTCATAGTCAAGGTACTTGTGTATAGTCCTACATGACACCCTGAGACGCGTGCCATTCGGCCAGGACAAACCTGGGATGTCTCACTCAGCGGATGGATTGATTGGTACCACTACACACCACAATTCACATCCCCAACAACCACCGATGTATGGCACACCTAAATATCCACCAGCATATGGTGGAACCCCTTATTATAATCCTCCCCCTTATCCACAACCATTCCCTTGACCTTTCCCCCACCCACCGGTGGACCACTGCCCACACACACAATACACCCTGCGACCCAACCTAGTTCTGGTACCCCCTCTACCTATGCTTACACCCTAAACACTAGTGAAAGATTCACACCTTCCTATACATCCTATGGATCATTACCACAAAATAATCCATACTTTACATTCCCTGCCCCCCTCGCCCATTCCTTCCCCACACGAACAACCACATGCCGGGGATAATTTTGTTCAACCCTCTCGTGTTCAGCAGTATCAAAATTTTGAATAGATGAATACGGATAACCCATCCCATCATTCGAACAATGTCAGAAAGAAAGGAAAAAATAGAAACAATAATAATCCTAGACCAGGAGGAAACCAGAACCAACCCCAGTCGAACCAACCTGCCGGGGGAAACCAAAACCATGGGAACCAGAACCCCCAAGGGGGAAATAACAACAAACACCAAGGGAAGAACAACAACAATATTCAGAAAAACTTTGCTTGTGCCCTTTATGGTGAGTATAGCCAGTATACTCACCATTGCCCCCAAATAGCGAACTGTAAACATATGAAAGAATCTAGAAATGGACCACGTTTCCCCGTACCGCCTGCCCTCCAATAGGCCCCACAATAATATGTGAAACACCTACCACCATCTATGTTAAAAAACCCTATACCGCATCAAGGGGTGATGAACACCCAACAAGAGATGCAACCTACCCCACCACAGGCAGGACCATATCACAACCCAGGCACTTCTACAAATTGAACTATCCTCCTCACTAGTGAGGAAGAAGTCCTTCTACAAACGCATAGTCGTCAATACAGTGCACTCTCTGACCCTAATCCCACTACCTCGGAGGCCACCCCAGTCACAACTGGCCCACCTTTGATGATTTCATGCCCTAATACTGAAACACCTCTTTGCATCCCTCACATCCTGTTGCGTAGGAATGTCCACAACCCTCAAGCTAGGGCAGCCCACAATTATAGTTTGGTCGATGACTTGGCACAATCCCCCACTGCCATGTCAGTCTTAGAAGTTCTTCAAACCTGTCCTACTCAATGAATTTCATTAATTTCCTCTCTGGGGGTAGTCGACGCTGTTGATACTCAACTCATCACATTTGATCTCGATAGTGGAGAACCCCGTCTCCCCGCTCTTTTCGCTTTTCAAATACCAGTTAAAATACAAAATATCATAGTCCACCACTGCATTATTGATGAAGGTGCATCCACATGCATCATGTCCAAAATCGTCTAGCAGAAACTTGGCTCTCCAGAGCTAATACCATCCGCTATTACTCCGAGGGATTACAACAGACAACCCTCGTCTCCTGAGGGGATCTTCCAAAATGTCCCCATCAAACTCAGAGGAAAAAATATTCTTATTGACATTGAGATTATCGATGCCCCACTCGACTACAATATTTTGTTTGGTCATAGCTACATGTATGCTATGAAGGCAGTTGCCTCTTTTGTGTTCCGCACCATGATGTTTCCCCATAACGGAAAGATCATTACCATCGATCAGGTTTCACATTATGAGCCTAACCCTTCATCCAACATTGACAACATCCTCCCTTTTCTCCACACTAATCCAGATGCCTATCTAGTCATCGAGATGGGCCCCAGAATTTTTAAGGACCCATCCTTGCTAGGGACATACCATGGAGCACCACCGCTCATCCATCCCTCAACACAAGTATTTTTCATCTCCACCAATGGAATGACAACTGAAGATACTCTCTCTCCCACTGAGGCCTCTTTCATCCCTGATCTCCCACTAGTCGCAGAACTCCTCCCTCAGGAATCTCCTAGAACTTGTTTAGCTCTACCCATTCCTAATCTTCCCCTCCCATAGGCCTCCTTCATCCATTTCCATCTTCACCTGTTGGATGTGCACGCCCTGCACTTTTACCCTCTCCTCCAAGGCTTCAACCTGCTCCCACAGATTAGCAAAGCAAATGTTGTCTGCTCCTTCTTCCTCTGCTTCTACAACCTCCCATGTTGCAGTCTCTTCAGCTTCAATGCTGAATATGTCAAGCCATTCCTCGGAATGCTCGTTTCCTCCTTCTGTTTCTTTTGTTGTCAGCTCAAATGCTACAACTCTCTCAGCTCGCTGGCTAAAATCATTGAGCCATTCCACCGAATGCTCATTTTCTTCATTTGCTTGGGAAGCTCCCAAAGTCTGCTCCAACTCTTCTTCTTTGACAGTCATCGTCAGCTGTGACTATTCTGCTGTTGCGCCATCTGCAACACCCATCTCTGCCTCCTCCTGGGCACATGGTAGGAATACTCCAATTCCCCCAATCATCAGAATATCATTCTAATCTTCCTCCTCTGTCAGCTGCATCTGCTGATCCCTTTCCATCTCTGAATTTATGAGACTATCAGACAGTCTCATCTGCTCTGTCATCTCCTCTGGCCGATCCAAATTCATCTGCTCATCCCTGCCCACTTGGCAATATGGGATGTCTCGGCTGCCCTCTTGAAAGACCATGAAATCAATTGATTCCATCTTCATCAGCACTCCTTGCTGAATTGAACTCTTTACGAGACCTTCAGATGGTCTCAATTGTTCATCTCTGCCCTCTTGGCAGTCTTCGTTGCTTCCGCTTCCCTCCTGGCAGTCTTCGAGATCTCGCAGCGACCTCATTTCATTGCCCAACTGGCAATACAAAGTTTCCTGGCTGTCCTCATGACAGTCTGTGAGATCCTCAGCTGATCTCAACTCATTGCCCTCCTGGAAAACTAGAATTTCCTCTTCCTTCTCCTCCTCTTCTATGGGCCTAAGGTTTTCAACATACCTCAGCCATTTTCTCAACAGCCTACGCTGTCTTCTAGCCATCATCTCCCTGACTAGCCATTTTATCTTCGGTTCCTTCATGGGCCACTCATGCACCCATCTCAGCTTCTTATTCTACCACATCATCATTTCAAGATCTTCCATCTCTTGCTTTATATCAGCGAGCTCTCTATCCATCTCTGTTGTGCTCATCATCTCTGGCTTCTTCCATTCAGCAGACCTATGGCCTTCAGTAGCCATCTTGTTGTGTCTATCTAACTCCCTGGCAGATCTGCTACTGTCACTCCCCATCTTGAGTGTGTCCAGCTTCATCCTTACAGTCCTGTTGACTGTCTTCTTGATCGTTCCCTACCTGTAAACAATTATTACAGAGTCCTCCAGCGCTCTGTCTTCTTCCTGCTCCTCTGTCTGCAATATACAAACAAATTCCCGCTCTGATACCACCTGATGTGTGTATCAGAGTGCTCTCTTATCTCCTTCTGCCTCTCTTTCCTGGAATATACAGACAAGTAATAGGCTCTGATACCACTTGACACAGGCGAGGGTAAGCCTACGCTCCTCCCCTCTCAGCCGCTCTTAGGATCATTCAATTTCTCTCTGCTGAGCTGAAGCGGCTCCTTAGATTCCTCCTGGTGGAATCCTCTGCTAAAACTCGACCCAGTCCACAGGTCCTTCATTCACCTGCATGGCCTCTGTACCTGAACATGACCAATTTCCCCACAGGAAACTGCTTATCGGGCGTCGGGGTTTCGCTGACTCTGTTGTCGAGAGTTCTTTCTCTCCCAAATCTCCGATCACCAATGCGCCCTTTTCTCCGCGTACTGGCCCTCCTTGGCTTAGCTCCGGGTCCACATGACCATGCTCACAAGGCCACCGCCTTATACCTTCCTATTGGGGTTTTATGCTTAAATTTCCCGATGGGTTCTTTTCTCCGTTAGGCCCCTTGGCTAAGGTCCCATCATATGACCATTTCCCATGACCGTGATCAATCCTCCTATCGGGGTTTCGGAGTTTATGATGTTGCAATGCACATGTACCCAAGACTCGCGATTCCTTGAATCGCGACGTGCCCCTTCCTTCTCAGCTCTAGCCCTTCCTGGCTATACCATGGTCCATGTGACCACTTACCATATGACCGCAGTAAAACTTCCCGTTGGGGTTTTCCCTATCACGATATCGAAGGGTATGGACTCCTTGTCCCTGGGATCCCTGATTTCTTGATTTGCGATATCCGCTGGATCGTTGACAGCTGGCCTCCACTACGCCTTTGTCCTCTTGTTCTGCAGTGGTTATAGCTGTCCCACACTGATCGGGGTTTCGTGGATTGCGATTTCAAAGTGCACGAACCACTTGTCACCAGAATCACTGATTCTCTGATGAACAAATCTCCGATGGCTGCTCCCCTATCGAGACTTCTTCCGATGGCGCTAAATGGTTGCCATGCATCCTCCCAGATGGACGGTCCTGATTCCTCCAGGATTTTGAGACTTTCGATGTCTCGATACTCTTGTCCTCGAGAACTCTGATTTCCCGATGGCTCTTAACTCCCTCGCAGCTTCTGCAGATCCGATGACTGTCGGCGATCCTACACCAGATCTAACGGTTCAGATCACTTCTTCTTCTACACGCCTGCTCCTGTGCTTAATCTCTGCGCATCTTCTCCCGATCCAACGGCTGATGGGTTTTCAGTATGAGATCCGACGACTGTCGCTCTCCTCTTCTGCGTGCTTCCTCTAATGCCTTCCTGGACGTGAACTACTCAACGGTCTAGATCTCTTCTTCCCATGATCTGACGGCTGCTGTTTCTCTCTCCTGAGCTTATGCAATCACTCAGGCCCCTAAGGGATTTCTGTCTTTCTCCTCCCACAGATGGAGAATAAAAATACCTTCCTGGTCCTCTGCTCAAGCAACCTCCTTGCTGAGTCCTTCTGGGTGTTCAGTAACCCAGTGAAGATCCTTCAGGGGACTCTTCCTTCAAGCAGTAGAACTCAAAGAGTTCTCTTCTGTTTTCCTGTGCCTGCTTGCATACTTTCTCAACGCCCTCCTGGTGGAGTATCTTCTCTTCCACAGAACGTTCAGTAGTTCTGGGTTCTTTATCATGTGCCTCTATGCATCTTCTCAATGCCCACCTGGCAGAGATCTCATAGAATCCTCAGTGATTCTGGTCTCTTCTTCCAACTCTCAGTAGATTTCCTTCCTCTGTGCACCACTGCACATGCGCTCAATGCCCGCTTGGCAAAGCTCCACAGAACTCCTCAGAGATTCTGTCTTCTATCTTCGAACCTTCAACCGAGTTCTTCTTCAGCACCACTGTGCATATACTCGATGCCCACTTGGCAGAGCCTTTACAGAACTCCTGAGAGATTCTGTCTGCAACTGTGTCTTCTCCCACACAGCCTTACCTCCTAAGGTGTTCAACAACCTCACAGGTATTCTTCTCCTGAGTTGTTGATTTAGTCCTGTGCCTCAGCACGTCTTCGTCTGACTCCTCAGAGTTCAGAAGTGCATCCTTGTGCACTGGTATTTAGAGACCACAGTCCTCTGTCACGCCCTCATGGCATGAAACCTCAAAGACCTCAACTGAATCACACAAACTCCTGCAGAATGCATCCACATAACATACATTCACATCATATACAAAGAACACACACAAACATGCATATAACACAGAACTCATGCAGGAAAAACTGTTGTTTGTATTAAAAATGGCAACAATGCCTGTATTTTACAAAGGTTTTCTCGAGATCTCCTCAGATCTCCTCTTCTCTATCTCCTATCTAACTCAAAATGAGATATATGAAAATCTCTTTTTCCTGAGGGGCTCTTAGTGCTTCCCTCCAGAACTCACCTACCCTATTCAATTACAATGAATGGGCTGTCTAGTCCAGAATCGGATCTAGATCTCAGTCGATCTAGCATTAAAGACGATCCTATCTACAGCCTGTGCAAAGGCATGGCTTCTATGGCTCACCAACCTAAGCATTTAAATTGCATTCATTTCAAATATTAAGTGAGGCTATGCCTCCCTTTTAGCATATGAATACATGCTCGTTGACGTGGCTGGATGGCTGCGTGGAGAGATGCTCATGCATCATACTCCACAGTTGCAAAAATCATGAGCTTCCCCTGTAGCTGTTGGAATCCTTCTGGATCCCAAACGAATCTATGGAGCTGTCCATCTGCTCCATCCTGTTGCTGCTACTACTTCTGCTACACTGCTGCTACTGCTTCTCTCCTTCTACTCAGCCTCTCCCTGCTGGCAGTGTTTGCTGACCCCAACATCAGCCTTATGATCTCCTCTATCACCTCATCCAACTGCTCCCTTGGCTAGTTCTGCTCATGCAGTCTCCTCAGCTGCAAAAAAATTTGGCACGTGGGCAGATCATCATGATATCCCAGGCCTCCTTCATCCATTTCCAACTTCACCTATTGGATGTGCACGCCCTGCACTTTTACCCTCTCCTCCAGGGCTTCAACCTGCTCCCACAGATCAGCAAAGCAAATGCTGTCTGCTCCTTCTTCCTTTTCTTCTGCAACCTCCCATGTTGCAATATCTTCAGCTTCAATGCTGAATATGTCGAGCCATTCCTCGGAATGCTCGTTTCCTCCTTTTGTTTCTTTTGCTGTCAGCTCAAATGTTGCAGCTCTCTCAGCTCGCTGGCTGAAATCATTGAGCCATTCCACCGAATGCTCATTTTCTTCATCTGCTTGGGCAGCTCCCAAAGTTTGCTCCAACTCTTCTTATTCGACAGTCATCGTCAGTTGTGACTATTCTACTATTGCACCGTCTGCAACAACCATCTTTGCCTCCTCCTGGGCACATGGTAGGAATACTCCAATTCCCCCAATCATCAGAATATCATTCTGATCTTCCTCCTCTGTCAGCTGTATCTACTGATCCCTTTCCATCTCTGAATTTATGAGACTATCAGATAGTCTCATCTTCTCTGTCAGCTCCTCTGGCTGATCCAAATTCATCTCCTCATCCCTGCCCACCTGGCAATATGGGATGTCTCGGCTGCCCTCCTGGCAGACCATGAAATCAATTGATCCCATCTTCATCAGCACTCCTTGCTGAATTGAACTCTTTACGATACCTTCAGATGGTCTCAATTGTTCATCTCTGCCCTCCTGGGAGTCTTCATTTCTTCCACTTCCCTCCTAGCAGTCTTCGAGATCCCACAGTGACCTCATTTCATTGCCCAGCTGGCAATGCAAAGTTTCCTGGCTGTCCTCATGACAGTCTGTGAGATCCTCAGTTGATCTCAACTCGTTGCCCTCCTGGCAAACCAGAATTTCCTCTTCTCTTCTTTCATGGCAGTCTTTGAGATCATCAGACGATCTCATTTCATTCTCTACACCAAACAATTCTCCAATTTCTGGTTCACATACCTGAACCATCTCCTCCTCTTCTATGGGCCTGAGGTTTTCAGCATACCTCAGCCATTTTCTCAACAGCCTATGCTGTCTTCTAGCCATCAGCTCCCTGACTGGCCATTTTATCTTCGGTTCCTTCATGGGCCACTCATGCACCCATCTCGGCTTCTTATTCTGCCGCATCTTCATTTCGAGCTCTTCCATCTCTCCCTTTATATCAGCGAGCTCTCTATCCATCTCTGCTGCGCTCATAAGATCTGGCTTTTCCATTCAGCATACCTATGGCCTTCAGTAGCCATCTTGCTGTGTCTATCTACCTCCCTGGTAGATCTTCTACTGTCACTCCCCATCTTGAGTGTGTCCAGCTTCATCCTTATAGTCCTACTGACTGTCTTCTTGGTCGTTTCCTTCCTGCAAACAATCATTACAGAGTCCTCCAACGCTCTGTCTTCTTCCTGCTCCTTTGTCTGCAATATACAAACAGATTCCCACTCTGATACCACCTGATGTGTGTATCAGAGTGCTCTCTTATCTCCTCCTGCCTCTCTTGCCTAAAGTATACAGACAATTAATAGGCTCTGATACCACTTGACGCAGGCGAGGGTAAGCCTATGCTCCTCCCCTCTCACTGGCTCTCAGGATCGTTCAATTTCTCTCTGCTGAGCCGAAGCGGCTCCTTAGATTCCTCCTGGTGGAATCCTCTGCTAAAACGCGACCCAGTCCACAGGTCCTTCATTCACCTGCATGGCCTCTGTACCTGACCATGACCAATTTCCCCATAGGAAACTGTTTGTCGGGCGTCGGGGTTTCGCTGACTCTGTTGTTGAGAGTTCTTGCTCTCCCAAATCTCCGATCACCAATGCACCCTTTTCTCCATGTATTGGCCCTCCTTGGCTCAGCTCCGGGTCCACATGACCATGCTCACAAGGCCACCACCTTATACCTTCCTATCAGGGTTTTGTGCTTAACTTTCCCGATGGGTTCTTTTCTCCGTTAGCCCCCTTGGCTAAGGTCCCACCATATGACCATTTCCCATGACCGTGATCAATCCTCCTATCGGGGTTTCAGGGTTTATGATGTTGCGATGCACATGTACCCAAGACTCGCGATTCCCCGAATCGTGACGCGCCCCTTCCTTTTCAGCTCTAGCCCTTCCCGGCTATACCATGGTCCATGTGACCACTTACCATATGACCACAGTCAAACTTTCCGTCGGGGTTTTCCCTATCACGATATCGAAGGGTATGGATTCCTTGTCCGCGGGATCCCCGATTTCCTGATTTGCGATATCCTATGGATCGTTGACAGCTGGCCTTAGTAGAGTTCCTTCCTCTATGCACCACTGCACACGTGCTCAATGCCCGCTTGGCAAAGCTCCACAGAACTCCTCAGAGATTCTGTCTTCTGTCTTTGAACTCTCAACCGAGTTCTTCTTCAGCACCACTGTGCATATACTCGATGCCCACTTGGCAGAGCCTTTACAGAACTCCTGAGAGATTATGTCTGCAACTATGTCTTCTCCCACACAACCTTACCTCCTGAGGTGTTCAGCAACCTCACAGGTATTCTTCTCCTGAGTCGTTGATTCAGTCCTGTGCCTCAGCACGTCTTCGTCTGACTCCTCAGAGTTCAGAAGTGCATCCTCTGTGCACTGGTATTCAGAGACCACATTCCTCTGTCACGCCCTCATGGCATGAAACCTCAAAGACCTCAACTGAATCACACAAACTCCTGCAGAATGCATCCACATAACATACATTCACATCATATACAAAGAACACACACAGACATGCATATAACACAAAACTCATGTAGGAAAAACTGTTGTTTGTATTAAAAATGGCAACAATGCCTGTATTTTACAAAGGTTTTCTCGAGCTCTCCTCAGCTCTCTTCTTCTTTATCTCCTATCTAACTCAAAATGAGATATATGAAAATCTCTTTTTCCTGAGGGGCTCTTAGCGCTTCCCTCCAGAACTCACCTACCCTATTCAATTACAATGAATGGGTTGTCTATTCCATAATCGGATCTAGATCTCAGTTGATCTAGCATTAAAGCCGATCCTATCTACAGCCTGCGCAAAGGCATGGCTTCTATGGCTCACCAACCTAAGCATTTAAATTACATTCATTTCAAATATTAAGTGAGGCTACGCCTCCCTTTTAGCATATGAATGCATGCGCGCTGACGTGGCTGGTTGGCTGTGTGGAGAGATGCTCCTGCATCATACTCCACAACTGCAAAAATCATGAGCTCCTACTCATGAGCTTCCCCTGTAGTTGTTTGAATCCTCCTAGATCCCAAACGAATCTATGGAGCTGTCCATTTGCTCCATCCTGCTGCTGCTGCTGCTTCTGCTGCACTGTTGCTGCTGCTTCTCTCCTTCTACTTAGCCTGTCCCTGCTGGTAGTGTCTGCTGACCCCAACATCAGCCTTTTGATCTCCNGCCTCCTTCATCCATTTCCAACTTCACCTGTTGGATGTGCACGCCCTGCACTTTTACCCTCTCCTCCAGGGCTTCAACCTGATCCCACAGATCAGCAAAGCAAGAGTTGTCTGCTCCTTCTTCCTCTGCTTCTGCAACCTCCCATGTTGCAGTCTCTTCAGCTTCAATGCTGAATATGTCGAGCAATTCCTCAGAATGCTCATTTCCTCCTTCTATTTCTTTTACTGTCAGCTCAAATGCTACAGCTCTCTCAGCTTGCTGGCTGAAATCATTGAGCCATTCCACCGAATGCTCATTTTCTTCATCTGCTTGGGAAGCTCCCAAAGTCTTCTCCAACTCTTCTTCTTCGACAGTCATCGTCAGCTGTGACTGTTCTACTATTGCGCCATCTGCAACACCCATCTCTGCCTCCTCCTGGGCACATGGTAGGAATACTCCAATTCCCCCAATCATCATAATATCATTCTGATCTTCCTCCTCTGTTAGTTGCATCTGCTGATCCCTTTCCATCTTTGAATTTATGAGACTATCAGACAGTCTCATCTGCTCTGTCAGCTCCTCTGGCTGATCCAAATTCATCTGTTCATCCCTGCCCACCTGGCAATATGGGATGTCTCGGCTGCCCTCCTGGCAGACCATGAAATCAATTGATCCCATCTTCATCAACACTCCTTCGTGAATTGAAATCTTTACGAGACCTTCAGATGGTCTCAATTGTTCATCTCTGCCCTCCAGGCAGTCTTCGTTGCTTCCGCTACCCTCCTAGCAGTCTTTGAGATCCCGCAGCGACCTCATTTCATTGCCTAGCTGGCAATGCAAAGTTTCTTGGTTGTCCTCATGATAGTCTGTGAGATCCTCAGCTGATCTCAACTCGTTGCCCTCCTGGCAAACCAGAATTTCCTCTTCTCTGCTTTCATGGCAGTCTTTGAGATCATAAGCCGATCTCATTTCATTCTCTACACCGAAAATTTCTCCAATTTCTGGTTCACATACCTGAACCATCTCCTCCTCTTCTATGGGCCTGAGGTTTTCAGCATACGTCAACCATTTTCTCAACAGCCTACGCTGTCTTCTAGCCATCAGCTCCTTGAATGGCCATTTTATCTTTGTTTCCTTCATGGGCCACTCATGCACCCATCTTGGCTTCTTATTCTGCCACATCTTCATTTCGAGGTCTTCCATCTCTCGCTTTATATCAGCGAGCTCTCTATCCATCTCTGTTGCGCTCATTAGATCTGGCTTCTTCCATTCAGCAGACCTATGGCCTTCAGTAGCCATCTTGCTGTGTCTATCTACCTCCCTGGCAGATCTGCTGCTGTCACTCCCCATCTTGAGTGTGTCCAGCTTCATCCTTACAGTCTGCTAACTGTCTTCTTGATCGTTGCCTACCTGCAAACAATCATTACAGAGTCCTCCAGCGCTCTGTCTTCTTCCTGCTCCTCTGTCTGCAATATACAAATAGATTCCCGCTTTGATACCACCTGATGTGTGTATCAGAGTGCTCTCTTATCTCCTCCTGCCTCTCTTGCCTGAAATATACAGACAAGTAATAGGCTCTGATACCACTTGACGCAGGCGAGGGTAAGCCTACACTCCTCCCCTCTCACCCTCTCTCAGGATCGTTCAATTTCTTTCTGCTGAGCCAAAGCGGTTCCTTAGATTCCTCCTGCTGGAATCCTCTGCTAAAACTTGACCTAGTCCACAGGTCCTTCATTCACCTGCATGGCCTATGTACTTGACCATGACCAATTTCCCCACAGGAAACTCCTTGTCGGGCATTGGGGTTTCGCTGACTCTGTTGTCAAGAGTTCTTGCTCTCCCAAATCTCTGATCACCAATGCGCCCTTTTCTCCGCATACTGGCCCTCCTTGGCTCAGCTTCGGGTCCACATGACCATTCTCACAAGGCCACCACCTTATACCTTCCTATCGAGGTTTTGTGCTTAACTTTCCCGATGGGTTCTTTTCTCTGTTAGGCCCCTTGGCTAAGGTCCCACCATATGACCATTTCCCATGACCATGATCAATCCTCCTATCGGGGTTTCAGGGTTTATGATGTCACGATGCACATGTACCCAAGACTTGCGATTCCCCAAATCATGACGTGCCCCTTCCTTCTCAGCTCTAGCCCTTCCCGGCTATACCATGGTCCATGTGACCACTTACCATATGACCGCAGTCAAACTTCCCGTCGGGGTTTTCCCTATCGCGATATCGAAGGGTATGGACTCCTTGTCCCCGGGATCCCTGATTTCCTGATTCGCGATATCCTCTGGATCGTTGACAGCTGGCCTCCACTACGCCTCTGTCCTCTTGTTCTGCTGTGGCGACAGCTGTCCCCCACTGATCGGGGTTTCGCGGATTGCAATTTCAAAGTGCACGAACCACTTGTCACTAGAATCACCGATTCTCCGATGAACAAATCTCTGATGGCGCTAAATGGTTGCCACGCATCCTCCCAGATGGATGGTCCCGATTCCTCTGGGATTTTGAGACTTTCGATGTCTCGATACTCTTGTCCTCGAGAACTCCAATTTCCCGATGGCTCTTAACTCCTTCACAGCTTCTTTAGATCTGACGACTGTCGGCGATCCTGCACCAGATCTAACAACTCAGATCACTTCTTCTTCTGTTTGCCTTCTCCTGCGCTTAATCTCTCCGCATCTTCTCCCGATCCAACGACTGACGGGTTTTCAGTATGAGATCCGACGACTTTCGCTCTCCTCTTCTGCACGCTTCTTCTAACGCCTTCCTAGATGTGAACTAATCAACGGTCAAGATCTCTTCTTCCCACGATCTGATGGCTATTTTTTCTCTCTCCTGAGCTTATGCAATCACTCAGGCCCCTAAGGGATTTCTTTCTTTCTCCTCCCACAGATGGAGAATAAAAATACCTTCCTGGTCCTTTGCTCAAGAAACCTCCTTGCTGAGTCCTTCTGGGTGTTCAGTAATCCAGTGAAGATCCTTCAGGGGACTCTTCCTTCAAGCAATAGAACTCAAAGAGTTCTCTTATGTTTTCCTGTGCCTACTTGCATACTTTCTTGACGCCCTCCTAGTGGAGTATCTTCTCTTCCACAGAACGTTCAGTAGTTTTGGGTTCTTTATCCTGTGCCTCTATGCACTTGCTCAATGCCCACCTGGCAGAGCTCTCACAGAATCCTTAGTGATTCTGGTCTCTTCTTCCAACTCTCAGTAGAGTTCCTTCCTCTGTGCACCACTGCACATGCGCTCAATGCCCGCTTGGCAGAGCTCCACAGAACTCCCCAGAGATTCTATCTTCTGTCTTCGAACTCTCAACCGAGTTCTTCTTCAGCACCACTATGCATATACTTGATGCCCACTTGGCAGAGCCTTTACAGAACTCCTGACAGATTCTGTTTGCAATTGTGTCTTCTCCCACACAGCCTTACCTTCTGAGGTGTTCAACAACCTCACAGGTATTCTTCTCCTGAGTTGTTGATTCAGTCCTGTGCCTCAACACGTCTTTGTCTGACTCCTCAGAGTTTAGAAGTGCATCCTCTATGCACTGGTATTCAGAGACCGCAGTCCTCTGTCACGCCCTCATGGCATGAAACCTCAAAGACCTCAACTGAATCACACAAACTCCTGCAGAATGCATCCACATAACATACATTCACATCATATACAAAGAACACACACAGACATGCATATAACACAGAACTCATGCAGGAAAAACTGTTGTTTGTATTAAAAATGGCATTAATGCTTGTATTTTACAGATGTGTTCTCGAGCTGTCCTCAGCTCTCCTCTTCTCTATCTCCTATCTAACTCAAAATGAGATATATGAAAATATCTTTTTCCTGAGGGGCTCTTAGCGCTTCCCTCCAGAACTCACCTACCCTATTCAATTACAATGAATGGGTGTCTAGTCCAGAATCAGATCTAGATCTCAGTCGATCTAGCATTAAAGATGATCCTATCTACAGCCTGCGCAAAGGCATGGCTTCTATGGCTCACCAGACTAAGCATTTAAATTACATTCATTTCAAATATTAAATGACGGTACGCCTCCCTTTTAGCATATGAATGCATGTGCACTGACATGGCTGGCTGGTTGCGTGGAGAGATGCTCCTGCATCACATTTTCATCCACCATCAATTTTCCCATCTGCAGATTGTCCTCCATACTTTTCCCTCGATACAAAACCCCACCTATGGGGCCCTCACCCTTCACTTGTTTCCCAACCAACTTGTGCCATCATTGACCAAGTCGTATTACATTGAGGCACCCATTTCTGTATCTTCACAGCTATCCCACCTTATTTTTTATTCTTTTAATAATTGTACAGACCCTTTTCCGCATTTTCATAGCTTTTTGTTGTAGCCTTTAGCAACCTTCCTTTTCTCGGAAAATCAACCCTTGTCGCCCTTGGTTGGGGAATTTTTTCACTTCCCGACATCAATGAAATTATCCATAAACCCCAATTATCTTACAACCCATACACCTTTTTGATCTCTGTGTTTTTCCATTTTGTTGTGCCTCTGGCACAACTCCCCCTCGTCTAGTTGTCTCCCTGACACTAGATTCAGTTTTACGGTTGATTCCACTTTTCATATCTCCCCAACCAAAGGTAGTATTGAGTCTCACTGCATCTTCACTTCATCCATGTGCCTCATCAGTTCATGATCTCATCCAATGTATTTCAGAAAGCCCTTTGCTTCTTGGAGTCATGTCTCCCTTTTTGTCGACATCAACACAGTTTCCAGAAGGGCGATAGTATCTTGACTCTCATTACATTTACAATGAGGAGTCTCAGATGGCATAGGGAAAACTACCATTGCTCTCTGTTTTCGTTGAACCCCATAACATTCGAATTCAACAATGTCTCATGTTGCGGTGGGTCTTATTTTGCGACTATTGCATTTGTTTTATCTTAGCTGAAGACCTCTGAAATTTGATAGAATATCAATGTCTGTGCATTATCAACACTTCTCACAGGTGTCCTTACCTTTTTCAGAGTTTGTTCATCATCAAAATTGTCCTCTGTTATTATCAAACTGCCTTGGAGGGCACTGTAGTGACCTACGTCCACACACATCTTCAATTCCTGTATTACATATTTTTGAGTTACATGACACGAGCATGGGGCATGCCCGCCTCGTTTGTACATAGTTTATTTTTTTCCACACCCTGGGAAAGGCTTGGGTCCTACAAGTTCCCCTATCCTTCCAATGGATCTCTCTTGACACTCCCACAATGCTCTTTATTACACAAGTACTCTCAGTAAAATAAACATTGATGTATTTTGGCTATATGTATGCTCCTAACCTCACACATCATGGGGCATCTATTATCACTGGAATTTCATCTGCAAATGGTTACAAGAATCCAACATCTTCAAAACACTCATTAGTTCACTCATGGACGAAAAATGAATCTCCAAAAGGTCCAAAACTATACAACCAGCAATAAAATCAGCATGTGCTAAAAATACACAAGGTGCATGCACACATGCAATAGTCAGATAACGTCGTAAAAGTACACATGCACTCGATGCACGACCGTGGATGCAAAAATCCATGCACTCCTCAAAACGACGCATTTATGATATTGTTCGAACTTCCACCCAGTTCTAGTTCAGCTTCCAAGTGGATTTGACATCCAAATCTTGGCTTAATCTGACTGGGGGGCTGGTCAAAGACCTAAAGGTGCCCTATAGGGCCCCTTATTCACACTAAGAACTGGTTGCATAATACCTCAAAGCTATGCTGTAAAAGAAATCCATGGGTACACTATATTTTCAAGGAATTCATTGGTATTGTTATGCTGCTGATATTCTCTTGGAGGATCCTCTGTCCTTATCAAGAGCATGCTAGCACCATTTCAGTTATCCATTCATATCACCTCTAGATTGTATATTCTTTGTATTCTCTTCACCATTTCATTTTATTTCCTTACTTGTAAGAAGAGCTCAATATTTGGGGGTCCAAGAGCCCTCCCTTGGAGGAAGAGGAGACCCAAAGTCTCCCTTTCTCTTTGTTTTTTTCTTTCCACTAATACAATCCTTTCCATTGGTGGCATGAGTCTTGTTTATTTCTTATTCTAATTTCCTTATGCACTCTAGTTTAATTCCTTTTATATTTCTTAGTTTAATTCTTTTCTTATCTTTTATGATTTATACTTCTAACTCTTTCCTCTACTGATGTCTTGCCTAGCTGACCCAACTGGGCTTGTAAGCACCCTTATTTTTCTCATTTAGGTGACAAAAGAGGCACAACAACATCCATCCATCTCACATGGAATGGGAAAGACTCACATGGTCTTGCAGACCCATATATAGGTAGCATCACCATAGCCACACAGGCTATCTCATGATCAAACAGATCATGTAACAAGTATCATGGCCAAATAAGAAATCTCATGATCAAACAGAACATGTAATAAGTATCACCATCATATCCACATAGGCTCTATCATAGTCACACATTCGGACTATCTGATGGTCATGTCATAGTCATGCATCTTGGGTCTCATCATCTTTCTGGGATTTATGTCATCACATGGCTTTAGCTAGTTCATATATAACTAGGAAACTCACCAACTCACACATAATATGGCATCTAGTTCATAAATAACTAGTAACTCATCATCTCACACATAATCTAACATCTATTTCATAAAAAACTAGTAACTCACCAGCTCACACAAAATCTTGCATCTAGTTCATAAATAATTAGTAACTCGTCAGCCCACACAAAATCTAACATCTAGTTCATAAAGAACTAGTAACCTCTAGTTGGCACACTAGGAAAATAGTCCACAGTGACTAGGAATATAATCACAAGGATTAGTCGATGTAGTGCGCACACTCTACCCATCTATCCCAAGTATATGAAACACCTCCAACCACATAGGTTGGACCACCATCTTGAAAAGATGGGTAACTCGCCAGCCCCGAAGGCTCCATATCTGATGACCTTGTGCAAGATCATTTTGATTGGTACCACAGTCAGTAATGTGCGTACCATACTATTTCACTAGAGTAGAAATATCTCAATGTACTAGACTATTTCACTAGAGTAGCAATATCTCAGCATACCAGACTATTTCACTGGAGTAGCTGTGCGTACTAGACTATTTCATTGGATTAGCAATATCTCAGTGTACGAGACTATTTCACTGGAGTAGTTGTGCATACTAGACTATTTCACTGGAGTAGCAATATACCATGTTGTTATCCGAAGTCGCATATGTAACTCATCACTCCCTCTTACTAGGGAAGTACTTCTACACCAAAATTTACTCTCGATAGAGGCTTGGACAACACATCTACTATCTTCTCATCTATGGTGACATATTGGAGCTTCATTGCACCCTTCTGCACCATATCTTTGATATAATGGTACTTGATATCGATATGCTTGGGCTTGTCATGAAACATCAGGTTCTCCAACAGCTTCACACAACTTTGGTTGTCGCACCAGATACAAGTCACCTCTAACTCAAGATCAAACAATCTTGCAAGCAACTTCTAAAGCCACATTGATTCACTACTAGCTGAACACACTGCTATATACTCTACCTCGACCGTACTGAGTGCCACACTTGTCTTCTTCTTGCTAAACCATGAGATTATAGATGATCCCAAACTAAAGCAACACCGATATGTACTCTTCTGGTCTGTGACACTATCGGACCAATATGAATTAGTAAAGCATTGCAGGCTTATCTCATGATATAAATCATATATAAGTCCATAGTCAATTGTACCCTTCAGGTATCTCATCACATGTTTTTTTGCAATCAATTGAACACTTTTTGGCACAATCGTATACTGACTTAATGTTTTCACCATAAAACATATATTTGGCCTTGTATTCATTAAATACATCAACGAACCAATCATCTGTATATACATGGTGGCATCCACTGTCTCTGAAGATGTATCACACAATAAATCTAGATTTTTCACCACCGGTGTAGGCATGAATTTACAGTCCATCATTCTGAATCTCTACAGAATCTCCTCTGGTTTCTACCACACCTCTAGACCCAAGAAATAATGAATCATACCCAGGTATTTCATCTCAAACTCTAATGGAAGATTTATATTCTACTCAGTGATGAGCTTCTCGCTCCCTATTAGAAACAGGTCATCCACATATAATATTAATATCATTGTTCCACCATCCACAACCTTGTAATAAAGGTTGGAATCTTCTTTACTCTTGTTAAATCCACACTCATTGGGAAACTGTCTGATCTGGCATATCATACCCTGTGTGCCTACTTAGGCCTGTACAAAGCTTTCTTTAATATGTAGACATGAGACTTCTTCTCATGTATATATCTACACTTCTTATGACTACTGGAGCAAGTATCTCATCATAATATTCTCCCTCTTATTGGGAAACTCTTTTGGCCACAAATCAAGCTTTGTACATCTCTATACTTTTATTTGAAACATTCTTGATCTTGTATATCAACTTGGAAGTCACCATTGACTTCCCTTCTAGTCTTGGAACCAAGGAAAAGATCCATATCCCAGTCCTTCTGTCTGACTTCCTCCTCTATCATTGTAGTAAAGTCTATTGAAGCAAGGGAATCCTTCCAAGAGATCTCAAATCTCCTAGAAGTATTTTAAGCTATGATATATCCTCCTCAACTCATGGCACCTGTCTATCAGTCCTGAAATACATCTCTCTCCCATTGGAATATGAGGAGGAATAATTTTTGAATGAAAGTGTCTAAGACACTGACTCTCTTTGAGATCAGGCTCACTCTGATTCTCCATGCTCCCTCTGAAGCTTGACTCCCTCTAAATATATATAATATTTGGAGCCATATTATCCCTTAGTATGTGATGATTTCCTCTGAAGTCTCTCATAAATGGTCCTGAGGAGGCTTCTCCTCCCTACTGGATCGTGATGGATGACTCCCTCTGAACTCTAGCTCCTTCTGAGTTGGTACTTGGTGGGGCCGTCTTCTTCACCACTGGTGTAGCCATCTACTCTTCATGATATGTCTCATCAATTCTATATATATTTGCATCCTGCAAAGTCTCACAAGACCATGCTAGTCTCTTCTTGGTTACTGCAATGATTCTGGGTAGGCCCTTATTTCTCTATTAACTCTGCATTTTTCGGTCATCTTTGGAGCCTTATGTTCCTTACAATGAATCTCCATATGAGATACATTTTATCTCCCAAAAGTACCCTTCTTTATAAAAGGTTTTAACTTCGTCCTCTTTTTCTTCAGTACATGGATGTATACAGTCGTGTATACAACTTCTTATCTGGATAGTATTCTCCATGTCTAAACCTAGAGACCATCTAATATGTTTCCTTCTAAAACTGTTACTATATCTTCCCTCATATTTATCACCTGTGACCTTCCCAGAAGAAGCCCAACAACAAGGGAAAATAGTAGACAAGAGTAATACTCTTATAATCATAATAAAAACAAAAACAAGAACAATCATCATAGTAGATCCTTCTCAAAGATATCACTTATGACCTGTCTGGAACAAGAGACAAAATAAAAAATACAATAATGAGAAATAGGAACAACACTCTTCTAGTGTTGTGGCTAATCATTCCTCCCTGGTAGCCTGCATAGAAAAAGAAAACAAGAACAACAAAATCTCCATGGTAACCTACCTGAGACAAGAGAAACAAGGGAAAAAGTAATTCCAATATATTAGCATTTTCATAAGAACATAGCTATGTTAACAAGAATAAAAGACAATTTCATGGTAATCAACATATCATTACCTACATGGAAGCACAACAAGAAGTATCTCCTAGAGGAAATGTTAGTCCATCTTGAAAACAAGTAGAATAAGCATTTATATCAATAGTATTCACATGCTACCAAGTCTTCATTGTATCTAGCAATAATAGAACCTTTCAAGGATGGTTCTCATAACTTGTAATGTAGAAATTACCAAACTTGATATGTGAAAATTGGAAACTTATCAATTTAATCAATCAAACCTGGAACCTGGAGTCTTATCTTCAAGAATGAGTGTTGTTTCTTTTCTTCTGAGTCTCCTTCACTCAAGATGACAAGTATTCTATCGAACATGTGCCTTGTACTAAGATAATATGCTTTCTTGAAAGAAATGTGAGTTAGGAAATGTAATGTAAGTAAACTCAAAAATCTCAACCTTAATCAATCTAATTCCTTGACTAGAGTTAGCTTATAAATTTAACTTTGACCAAATGTTAGTATGATAAGCATAACTTCAATAGATCAAAACACAACTAGATGTTCATAAAATCAAAATAATGTCATGAAAACTAGAGGCATATCAAAACAATCAAACCTAGGGTGCATTGTTCCTCTGAATGTGCTGGATTCAAGATCCCTATGGATCTTCGATTGTTGATAGGACAAAAGATCCCTTCTCCTGAAAACACCCTCAATATAGTGATATAGTTTAAACATATTCAAGTACATACCTTCGACAACAGCGGAAGGCAATGGCACCATCTGGAAACAATGGCAAGCAATGAAAAATCCAAAAGATTCAAAGTGCTCCAACTTGCAATTTGAAGATAACTGGAGATGCGTTAGGGTAGGGAACACTAAGACAACTAAAAGTTAGTCCCAAAAATTCAAAGAAACGTTGACTGCAACTGGTACTACAACTGGTGCTGCAATTGGTGCTACAAATAACACTGCAACTGCTGCAAAGTAATTGGAACAAAGCAACTGGCATGAACAAACTAGTGCGAAGAAACTACAACTGGCACTGTAGACCTATGGTTTTATGAGGAAACCCTAATTTTTAATTTCAAAATTTTGGAGAACTATTCCAGGGGAAATATGTGCCCTGCTTAGGCAACCTTTGGGGTGGGTTCAGTAAGTGCTCAATGAGCTTGAAAATGGGGGAAACTGAGGATCTTCCTTCCAACGGTTGGACTATTATGAAGGAAACCAGCTCTGATACCATGTTAAAATTTTGGTATTTTCGTTTAACCATAGACAATGTCACATCATTGTCACCCAACCATAGGCATTCACTATGCCACCCCCGAGCACACTAACCTTTTCTTAGATAGA
>SNQJ01S0144470.1:10624-24264 GCA_010110895.2 Picea sitchensis
ACATAGTCACCTATGTCCAACTTTTCCCAATTTTCCACTTGTCCATGTATCCAATAGCCACTTGACCACTTAACCCATTTTCCTCATTTTAGGGTTAACCTTATTATAACCAATTTCCATAATTAGAAAGTTCTCCATTTTCTTTATTATTTAAATAATCCTCCTTGACTGTCACTTCACTTTATTATTTAACTAATCCTCTTTGACTTTGTCACTTCACTTTATTATTTAAATAATACTCCTTGACTTTTTTCACTTCGCTTTTAAATAATTTCTTCTTTGCAAGCACTTTGACTTCTTTGACCTTTTGGGGCTTCTCGCCATCATATGAGGGTCCTCCAACTTCGTAAGGCCATAACTCTCAAACCGTGAGGAGTTATGTGACGTTCCACATACCACCAGAAATGGCATGACAAACACTATCCATATAGGATAGTTTCATTGAAAAATTCACTAATATTCATCTCATTATCCCACAATTAAGTATGGGTTCTCTAACCATACTTCTAGGATAACTCAATCGCAAAGAGTCTTCCCGTGAGGGATTTCACCATAAGGAGACCACTTTGGAGTTCATCCATTTGTACTTCCTATCAACCATGATAAGACACATAACTGCAAAGCGTCTTCCCATGAGGGATTTCACCATAAGGGGACCACTTTGGAGTTCATCCATTTGTACTCCTTATCAAGACAATAATGAGTCATCTTTACATTAATCCAATTATGCATCATATATCAATTAAACCACATCGATCCATCTTCATCTATGCATCATATATCAATGCCAACTCATTGATTCATCTATGCATGACATCATATGACTATGATTCCACTTGACATCAATCCATTCACATAAGGACAATACATATTACATCAGTATGATATGACAAGACATTGTTCCTTTGACATCAATCAATCAATCTTTTGGCATCAATGACAACATGATCCAACAGGGGGTCCCACCTATTAGTTAATATTGATTTGATCCTTTTCATTATTTATTAATATTTAAATTGAATTTGTTCCTAATTAACTTTAATTAGTTAATAACTTAACTAAAAAGTAGTTGAACTACTCAAACTTCCTTTTGGAGAAATAAAAGAAGATTTCAAGGAACAAGGAAAGAAGAGAGTGACAGAGAGAACAAATATGATAAGGTATTCTCTTGCTTCTTAAGTGAGATTACTTTACTATTTCATTCATCTCTGAGATACATAAGTGATAAGAACTTCTTGTTGATAGCAGGATCATACTGAAGGTGGCAATAAGGAGGACCAAGAAATATTGATTTGATGATATACTTCACATGTTGATCATCTATTTATGATCGTATGTGGATTCTTATTAGATTTATGAATTAGTTTTTAGTACTGATTAAGAATTTTATGTAGAGTCAAGGTAGTGGCATTTGTGGCCTGTTATTTCAGGTTTGTTTCAATCTTGGTTTTATTTAAAGACACCAGTAGTCTCTATGTGATGTAATATACCACCTTTGACTACTAAGTCTCATTTTGGTCCTTACCTTTTGGGTAAGAAGAGTGTTGTTGGTTGTATTTAAGATTTGAATAAATAAAATCTTTGGATGGTTTTGAAGTCTCATTTGATTTATTGTGTAATCTTATATGAGATTTCTATTTCTAAAGTTGTTCTGAACATTAAAAAATTATTTTCTGTTATAAATATTTTTCTTTTTCTTTGCCATATTAAAATTATAAACGATAGCATTAATCCCAAGGACATATTTTTTGAGGATTAATTGATTTTTTTGTTAAAAGGGCTATAAACACAGGGCGATAATCCCGACTATTTTTCTCTAGCCAGGAAGAATGCAAAAATGTTTGTATTAGGATTGGTCATTCCTTTTCATCAATAATCCCGTGGTATCTTTTCAAGAATCATGAATGTCTTCCTATAGGAGAAGTGTGCAACTCCAGAAATACCTTCTGTTTTTTTTGGGAATTCTTACATAAATATAGGTGATCATGATATTGTCACATCCCCTCTGTTACGAAAAAAAATAAGTGAGTAAAAAGAGGTAAATATTTTTTTCTTTTGAACAAAAGTTAGGACAAGTGATATGCGTCACAACATACATAAATAAATACACAATTAATCTCATCACAATCAATTTGAATGCAACATCACAATTATTCAATCAACCATATCACATAAAGATAACATAAGGAAGCTACCCACCCAACCTATCTTGCAAGGTTAGGACCTCCAAGACACATAATCAATGCTCAAGTCAAGATTCATCCGATTGATTTTGACCATTTAAGGTCTCAGGACCGACGATTGTTCTGAAGAACAAGGAGATATCTAGTTCCCTTAACCACAATCATACTTCGATATTCATGACCAAATCCACAACAATACCCTTCATAAATTCCTTTAACACAGATTATAATCTATTACGTTTAAACAAATGATTTAGAATTATTCACGTGAATCGGGCAAGAACTTCTTATAACATCTATCATGAGGCATACATTTTTTTCACTTAACACGTATGTGAGAATCCACACATTAAATTCTCTAGCCAAAAGGCACTAAATTTTTCATATAATATACCTGCTAATCCTAATAGAAAATAATCAATTCGTTCCAAGTTAGACTCACAACTTTTGTTTAATTCATCCTCTAATCACAATGTTAACAACAATTCTTAATTGGTAAAAGATAAGTCGAAATTCTGAAATATAAAAACATCCATATTAGGCATACTTAACATGATTATTTAATCTTTATCATGGAATTGTGCATACAAACTCTTATTTCATCTTTGATATAAGTTGTCCTATCTCAATGCATCATAATCATATAACATTTGTTGACTATCATTCAAAATCATTGGCACCAAAATTCTTAAGCTTTCAAAACAATTTACGCCCCATTAAATCTCACTCTAAGGCATACTTAAGTTTAATTTTTTTAAAACTCTTAAGGAGAAACATAAAATTCTTAAAATAATAATTTTAAAAGTTCAAATAACTTAAGGATAGTCTATCCCAACCACTACATAAACTAACTAGTATCAAGGGCAGCTTATACTATACCCAAAATGATTGGAGGTACCACTTCACTCTACAAGAATATGAAGATATGAAATACTACATTTTTTGATCCTATATTATCAAGTTAAGGCAGCGAAACAAATAAAAAATAAGGAGTCAAAAGTGGAAACACTCAAAGAATTCCCAAAATCCAATTGGTAAAATAATTTGGTAGCTATAGTAGTTCTCCGAATTCTGGTCATCATTAAAATGATAGCGAACAGGAATTAAGGTACACATATTTTAAAATACTTCACAATTTAATTTTAGCTCCTAAACTAGAAGCTACATAATGATTGGCCAGTGACCCTCCGAATTTTAATTACTAAGAAATTCCAAAAGAATTGGAAGCTAACCAATGATTTTCTCATTACAAGAGCTGCAACTAGATTTGGCAGCGAATCAAATAATTTTCTATGACTGGAGCTACATTTTAATTTGCCAGTGATTCAATATTTTTCAAATATAGGAGCTACAATTTGATTTGGAAATGATTCAATATTTGTAAATAACAGGAGCTGCAATTTGATTTGGCAACAATTCAATATTTTTCAATTACATGAGCTGCAATTTGATTTGGAAGCGATTCAATATTTTTCAATTATAGGAGTTGCAATATGATTTGGTAGCGAATCTAATAAATTTCTTCTAAGGATAAAATGATGAAGCAACTAACATCACGAAAATTCCATAAAATATGCCCATACATAACTTTGTACAATAAAACTTGCCACCATTATGAATGATCAACACACTTCTTCCACCAGCAAAACCCGTGCTCATAGATATTACATAAACGACAAAAACAAACCATCCAACAAAACATGAATGGTGACGGTAATAATTCCCACAACAACAATAAAAATCCTAGTCCCATCATATCACATGAATTCATCTGCGAGATTGAAGATCTAGATCCAAAAAGCGTCGACTGACATAGAATTCAGTCTCTTATGGTTACCAAAGCAAATTCACTAATCTAATAAATTTCGGCGTGAAAATGTCGTTTAAAAATTGACCTTGTTAGCCCGAGATAAATGGCAAGCCCTCCAAAATTCTCAAGGGCCAAGGCGTATCCCAGGCCGATGAGAGGGTTTAGAAAAATTATTTACAACGATCATAACAAGTATATTTTCCATAAATTCTAATTAATATGTAGCGACCATAAGGATTTCATAATTCTTGATGGTATATTAAATTGGTAGCGAAAAAAACCAAATTCTAAACTTCGGAAATGTAAAATCCCCCTTTTTTTTAAATCCCAATTATATTCTAAATCTTGGATTCACAAATAATATTGCAGCGACCCTTGAGTTTAAATGTCAGAATTTGCAATTAGATAAGCGGTGAGGATATGCAATAAATTTTCAACGACTTCATAATTTCCTAAACTTCATATTGTAAAACTACAGATGCGACGACTCTAAATTTTAGAATTGCATACAAATTTACAGTGTCGACGAAAATCTAAATCCCAAATTTCCCATGAAATCTACAGTGACCAATGAATTTCTACACACAGGGTTTATAAATTTTAATTGGCAACAACAAATAGACTTCAAAATTCCAGATTGTAAATTAAAATGACAATGAAAATAAAATGCATTTCTGGGTTATATATAATTTTGGCAGCATTCATAAGAGGTACTAAAAATTTGTTCCTGCCATTTAATTTGGCAGCGAACTAGATATTTTAATTTCACAAGCAATATAAAATCTGTGGTGATCAAAAACAAATTTCATACTCATAATTTTAACTAAAATATAGTTATTTTCTCCAGCAATGCAAATGTGTGGAAGGCATCCATATAAATTTCTAAATTCAGGAGCTATATTTTAATTTGGCAGTGAACAACAAATTTCTGAATTTTGAGTTTGTAAAATAAAAAGGCATCTACCCATCTAATTTCTAATTACAATTTACTTTCATTGCAATTAAAATTTCAAAAATAAAATACCAGAACCATTGAAGATGGATAGTTGAGGAAATTTGCCAATGCCTTGTGCTCCTTCTTTGTTCCTGATTGCTAATCACAGAGACTTCACCGATACCTCCCAACCAATGCTAGGGGTACTCTTCTTCCCCTTTAGCCCCTCAAGCCCCAAATGGGTCACACACAAGAAACCAACAAACAATAGCTCCAAGGCTTGCCTCGCAAGGTAGAGCTTCCACTCTTTTTACAAGCTTGGTATCCCAACTCTCATAAGTAAAACATAGTAAAAAAAATTATGGCATCATAACTTTACCAAGAATAAGTGTGTCCCTTTCCCTTCTACACCATTTGTTTTATAGAAATTTCCTCATTGACACATGTCCGCATGCACAATTAATTAACTTTTTAATTAATTTAATTAGGATTATTCACCCACACACTTGTCACACTCTCCCCAAGTTTCACAAGTAATTACCAATTTTATTTTATTTAAAAAGTCAATTTCCCTCACATTCTCCAATGTGTTCCTATTTTCTCTCTTAGTTGTCCCTTTATTCCCCAGATTCTCATTCAATGAGTGTCTCTTAACTAGATCTTAGTTAGAGTTGGAATAGGAGTCTTCTTCTAGTTAGACTAGTGGTAGCTAGACTCTAGATATCATTCTATGTGTACACCTATTCTCTCATATTTTATTTCTTTCTATTTTAAAAATCCCTTTTAATATTTGCATGCACACATGTGCATTCTATCCAATCTTTAGATTTTTTTCTCACTTTTTCCTTAAATTGATTTATCTCTATTCTTTTAATTTATTTACTACTTTAATTTAGTCCCCTAACTAAACTTAGACTCAGGCTTAGTCTTAGAATTAGGCTTAGAATTTTATTGGGGTTTATAATTAATAAATTCATTGTTTAATTAATTATTTTAATCCAACAAGGTCTAATCAATTCAATGTTTCCTATGCCACCTAGATTTATTGACTCAAGTTTTTTTTTTTAATTACGCGACGTGCCCTTCAATACACACCTTCATGCTCCAAGGGTGTCGCTCGCCTTTGACTAGTTTTGGAAGTTTGTCTGACCCTTGGAGTCAATACTCCACTCGGTCAACCTTGTGAGAGACTAAGGGCTTCTAAGGAGTAATGACTCTCCCTTATTGCGCGCTCCTTAGAAATCTTCGTGAGCGACTGTCTCAGTCTACCCTTACGACATCGTGGACCTCTTGAAGTAGTTAATCATTAACCTACCATTCGAGTCACAATGGGAGTGCTAGTAGGCCGTGACAGGGACGCTGCCACACCTATCCCTCAATGTCTAGTTTTTGTGCATGGCCCCTCTAATGCTTATGTGTGTCAGATTAGCAAGCATCGTCAAGCCTGCATCCACTGAAAAAAACAATGTCAATAATCTATATACATAATCATACTGAAAGAAATCATATGTCATATGTGCGTAAAATGAAATACTCAAACAAATAAAATCCATTCCCTGATTGAATCTGGAGTCCAAGGAAGTCCATCAATGACTTCAACATCCATAACTTGTCATGTGCCCTACACACTCAGGAAAACTTGTCAATAACATCTGCCAACATATATACACGAATATAACAATAAGTCACAACACAACATCATGATCATATGTAACCCATAATCGAAACTAAATCATAATATATCATAACCAAATCACTTGCATGCAAGTGTCCTCAAAGAATATGTCAATAAAAGTGTGCTCAATAGAGCGGAATGTTACATACACCCCCTCTTGTTTTAAACTTCATCCCGAAGTTTGTACAGTATATAAATGCAAGTAAATAAAAGTATCTGACATAGATCTATATGTCTAATATATCAAACAAGTAAGGAAACTGTTGACACATCTCATATGCGTCCTCCCAGGTAGTCGAGTGTGGGCTATAATTGTCCCACTGGACCTTGACCTGATCGACTATTCGACGTCGTAGCTGTTGAATGCAATGGTCCAGAATGCGGATTGGCTATGCCATGAGAGCACCCTTGTCCAACACCTATAAATAACTCATGTCAATAACATGTGAAGGATCACTAATATACTGTCTCAATACAGATACATGAAATACATCGTGCATACGCCTCAAAGAATCATGCAAGGATAGTCGATAAGCCACTGGTCCTTTATTTTCCACAACTTCGAAAGGTCCCACAAACCTAGTAGAAAGTTTAGCACCCTTTCCAAAATTGATCGAACTCTTGTGCGGTTTGACCCGTAAGAATTTTTTTCGCCAACTTCATAACTGCAGTCAACGCGATGCGCATCAACATAACTCTTCTGCTGACCTTGCGCTTCTTTAATCCTCTGTCTTATTGATTGCATATGTTCTTCCATTTCTTGAATCGCTTATGGTCCTACCAGAACCCTATTCTCAATTTGATCCCAACTCAACGACGTCCGACACGGTCGCCCGTAAAGAAACTCAAACCGTTCCATCTTAATGGTACTCTGATAGCTGTTGTTGTATGCAAACTCTACTAGTGGCAAGAAATCTTCCCAACATTTATGTTGGTCCATTACATACATACACAACATATCCTCCAAAATCTGGTTCGTTCTTTTTGTTTTTCCATATGTCTCAGGGTGATATGTTTTACTAAAGTTCAGTTGTGTTCCCAAAGCCTCTTGGAAAATGGTCCAAAATCATCATGTAAACACCGATCCCCGATCGGATATGATCCTTCTTGGTACTCCATGTAAATTCATGATCTCGTTAACAAAAAATTTGGCTACATCTGGTGCCTGATATGTCACACGCAATGGAATAAAGTGTGCACTCTTCATCAGAGTGTCAACTAAAACAAAAATCGAGTCGTGTCTCCTTACCGTTAGTGGAAATTAAATAATAAATTCCATTGAAATGACTTCCCATTTTGATTTAGGAGTAGGTTGTGGTTGTAACAATCCTGTTGGATGTCTATGTTCATCCTTCACTTGCTGACATTCTAGATATCTCGCCAGTAAACCAACTATGTCTGCTTTCATTCCCTTCCAAAAGAATAAAGGCTTAAGGTTTGCCTTCATCTTCATGAATCTCAAATGAGCCATGTACACTGCTCTATGAGCTTCACTCAAGATCAAACTTATTAATTCAACATTAGGTGGTACATAAATTCTTCCATTAAATCTCAACAATCCATCGTTGTATAAATAATAACCTTCAAACTTCGATACCATCATGGTATTTCGTCCAATATTATCCTTAAATTATTTATACCAGTCATCGTCGATTTGTAAATTTAGAATCCTTTCTCAAAGATTCATCTTAAGAGGTATTACTGAGAATATGTGTGGTCTCCGACTCAATGCATCCACCACTCTGTTCACCGTTCCTTTAATGTAAGTAATCTCAAAGTCGTATTCACTAAGTAATTCTAACCAACGCCTCTGTCATGCATTCAAGTCACTCTGCGTAAATATATGTTGCAATCCACAGTGATCTGTCTTTAATTCAAATTTTCATCCAATCAGATGATGTCTCCAAACTCTCAAGGTATATACAATTGCTAATAATTCCAAGTCATCTGTTGTGTAGTTCTCTTCATGCCTTCTCAATTTCCTTGAAATGTAAGCAATTACTCGACCGTATTGCATCAAAACCCTGCCTAAAACTTCCTTGGATGCGTCCGTGCATACCAAGAATTCCTCCTCCATGTTGGGCACTTTCAGTATTAGTGTTGTCATCAACAACTCCTTAAGCTTTTGAAATGCTTCTGCACATTTATCTATCCAAATGAATTTCTTGTTTTTCTTTTGCAATTCCGTGATCAGATTTTCTATCTTCGAAAAACCTTCGACGAATCGTCGGTAATATCCTGCTAAACCCATAAAGATGCATACTTCTTGTATGTTTGTCGGTTTTGGCCATTCCATAATAACCTCAAATTTTGTTGGATCCACAACGATACCTTCACTAGATATGATATGTCCCAAATAATGAATCTTCGATTGGTAAAAAGAACATTTCGATAGTTTCCCGTACAAATTGTCTTCTCGTAGACACTGTAGGAACAATATTAAATGTTCATCATGCTCTTCTTTCTTTAGAGAATGAATCAATATGTCATCAATAAATACTTGAAAAAACTTATCCAAGTATTCACGGAACACCCCATTCATCAAACTTATGAATACAGCTGGGGCGTTCATCAATCCGAATGGTAAAACTGTAAACTCATAGTGTTTGAATCTCGTCTTAAATTCGGTCTTAGGGATATCTTCTTCCTTAATCCATAATTTATGATATCTCGATCTCAGATCAATCTTTGAAAACATCGTCACTCCCTTCATCTGGTCAAACAAATCATCTATTCTTGGCAACATATACTGGTTCTTGATCATCGATTTGTTCAATTGACGATAGTCAATACAAAGTCTTCACGATCCCTCCTTTTTTCTCACGAAAATAACCAACGCACCCCAAGGTGACACACTTGGATGTATAAGTCCCAAGTCCAACAATTCCTTCAATTTCATTTTCAACTCCTGCAATTCAAGCGTTGACATTCGATATGGCATTCTCGCTATTAGTTCAGTTCCAGGCTTCAAGTCTATTGTAAACTCCAACTCTCTTTTGGGTGGTAAATCTGGTAACTCTTCTAGAAACATGTCTGCAAACTCTTGTACTACAGGAAGGTTTTCTAATCCTTTCACCTCTCCCTTTTCCTTTAGCGCTAAGATTTCATATATCTTGCACCCCTTGCGCATACTCTTCTATAGTTGTAGGGAAAAAATAAATATCAAGGACACCCCTTGGTTCCTTCCTACAATCACTCTACTCTATTCCAAATCATATGTCAAGATTAATTGTTTCATCTTACAATTAAGTATCAGATCATGCGATTCTAGTCAATCCATACCAATCACTATGTAATAAGATCCTAATATCATGACATAAATATATACATTCGTTACAAAATATCCCAAGTTAATGTTACAGTCCGTAACCTTTCTTGCAACCTTCTGTTTAGCACCAGATGCCATTTCTATGTATCTGAACTCGTCCTGCTCGACTACCTTTACCTTAATTATCTTTAGCACTGCACTAGAGATAAATATATTTGTAGCACTTGGATCTATCAAAATACTAAAAGTTTGGTTGACGATTGTACCTGACGTCTCGAGGACAGTGGACCGGTGCTTAGCCTAATGGTTATTCACCACTGTATGTATCCTATGGGCCTTGCCAAAGTCTCCAATTGTAGTGGGTCCTGATGATTCGACCGCTATGGCCTTCTCAATCGGACAATCTCGCTGGTAATGTGGCTCTCCACATGTCCAACACCCAGTCTTCGGTCCAGTAATCCTGGTCCCCGAAGTAGAAGCTGTTGGCATAACAATCAATGATCTTGGTGTATTCTGTTGAACAGGCCTAAACTGTTGTTGTTGCAAACAATGTTGTTGTTGCTAGTGTGGTCCTCTGTAAGGAGTCCTCTACCGATGAGTCTGTCTCCGTGGTGTCATGAACATAGGTCCTCTAGGCATATCTCGATGCCCTGAAGTCTATTTGACTAGCATATGATGTTTTTGCGCGCCTGATGTCATCTGTCCATTCAGTCTAAAAGGAGTCATGCTCTGACCCCCATTGTTCAACTCTTCCTCAACTATAAGGGCCTTTTGAACTACATCGTGCAATGTCTGAGGCATTAGTATCCTCACCTTCTCACGAATGTTGAAGTTAAGGCCGAACAAAAATTTGTTGAACTTTAACTTCTCCATGTTCATATGTGGAGAATACCTAAGTACCTCCATGAATTTGGCCTCATACTCTGGCATCGTATGACCACCCTGTCGTAAGGCGTTGAAATCGTTAAGTTGGCGCTCAATGAATTCCTCGAACAAGTACCTCTCCTGGAACCGTTCCTCAAACAACTCCCATGACACGTCTTCGACGACCATGTTTGGTTGAGGTAGGAGCATCTTCCACCATATAAGATCACTCCCCTTCATCTAAAATAATGTCATGTGAACTTTCATGTTGGAGGTATAATCACAAATTGTGAAACACATCACCATGTTATCCAACCATTCCTCGGTGGTTGAGCCATCTGTGGCACCCATAAATTCGGGAAACTTCACCTTCTCGAGTTCTCTGTGCATACTATTACTATCAGCTAAAGCGCATTGTGATCCCTCATTGGGTATAGATGCTCTACCCTCATCTCGATCCAGTCGGTTAATCAATGCCTCTAACACCCTCTGGAAGGATCTCATCATACCTACCACATCTCCCACAACAACCTGCTCCTGTTCAGTGATTTGTTCTTATCCTTGGGGTTTAGACCCCTCTGGCATGGATACTATTGGAGGCGTCACACCTCTTCCTCTAGCACCACATCGTCTACTTCCCCGACATCCTATAACCATGATTACCTGCATGGACAATTTTCAAAATTTAATTAGTGATATATTTTAATCATTTAGTTAACACAATGGAAGGCATAACGGTCCAATCTCACAAAGTTGAACCCGCTCTGATACCATATGTCACGTCCCCTCCATTACGACAATGAATAAGTGAGTAAAAAGAGGTAAATATTTATTTCTTTTGAACAAAAGTCAGGACAAGTGATATGCGTCACAACATACATTAATAACTACACAATCAATCTCATCACAATCAATCTGAATGCAACATCACAATTATTCAATCAACCATATCACATAAATATAACATACGGAAGCTACCCGCCCAACCTATCCAACAAGGTTAGGACCTCCAAGACACATAATCAATGCTCAAGTACAGGATTCATCCGATTGATTTTGACCATTTAAGGTCTCAGGACTAACAACTGTTCTGAAGAACACGGAGATATCTAGTTCCCTTAACCACAATCATACTCCGATATTCATGACCAAATCCACAACAATACCCTTCATAAATTCCTTAAACACAGAGTATAATCTATTACATTTAAACAAATGATTTAGCATTATTCACGTGAATCGGGCAAGAACATCTTATAACATCTATCGTGAGGCATAACAAAATTTCACTTAACACACATGTGATAATCGACACATTAAGTTATCAATCCATAAGGAACTAAGCTTTTCATATAATACACCTACTAATCCTAACAAAAAATAATCATTTCGTTCCAATTTAGACTCACAAATTTCGTTTAATTCATCCTCTAATCACAATGTCAACAACAATTCTTAATTGGTAAAAGATAAGTCAACTTTCCAAAATATAAAAACATCCATATTATGCATGCTTAACATGATTGTTTAATATTTATCATGGAATTGTGCATATAAACTCTTATTGATGTAAGTTGTCCTATCTCAATGCATCATGATCATATAACATTTGTTGATTGTCGTTCAAAATCATAGGCACAAAAAATCTTAAGCTTTCCAAACAATTTACTCCCCATTAAATCTCACTCTAAGGCATCCTTAAGTTAAAATTTTTAAAACTCTTTAGGAGAAACATAAAATTCTTAAAATAATCATTTTAAAAGTTCAACTAAATTAAGGATAGTCTATCCCAAACATTACATAAATTAACTAGTATCAAGGGTATCTTATACTATACCCAAAATTATTGGAGGTACAACTTCACTCTACAAGAATGGGAAGATATGAAATACTAAATTTTATGATCCTAGAATATCAAGTTAACACAATGAAACAAATAAAAAATGAGTCAAAAGTGGCAGCACTCAAAGAATTCCTAGAATCCAATTGGTAAAATAATTTGGCAGCTACAGTAGTTCTCTGAATTCTGGTCATCATTAAATTGACAGTGAACAAGGATTTAGGTACACATTTTTTAAAATACTTGACAAATTAAATTTATCTCCTAAACCAGAAGCTACATAATGATTGGGCAGTGACCCTTTGAATTTTAATTACTAAGAAATTCCAAAAGAATTGGCAGCTAACAAATAATTTTCTCATTACAGGAGCTGCAACTAGATTTGGCAGTGAATCAAATAATTTTCTATGACTGGAGCTGCATTTTAATTTAGCATCAATTCAATATTTTTAAAATACAGGAGCTGCAATTTGATTTGGAAACAATTCAATATTTTTCAATTACAAGAGTTGTAATTTGATTTGGCAACGATTCAATATTTTTCAATTATAGGAGCTGCAATTTGATTTGGCAGGGATTCGATATTTTTCAATTACAGGAGCTACAATATGATTTGGTAGAGAATCTAATAAATTTCTTCTAAGGATAAAACGATGAAGCAACTAACATCATGGAAATTCCATAAAATCTCCCCATACAGAACTCTGTACAATAAAACTTTCCACCATTATGAATGATCAACACACTTGTTCCAACAACAAAAACTGTGCTCATAGATATTACATAAATGACAAAACAAACCATCCAATAGAACATGAATGATGGCAGTAATAATGCCCACAACAACAATAACAATTGTAATCCCACCATATCACATGAATTTATCTGCGAGAATGAAGATCCATATCCAAAAAGCGTTGACTAACAGAGAATTCAGTCTCTTATGGTTACCAAAGCAAATTCACTAATCAAATAAATTTTGGCGTGAAAATGCCATTTAAAAATTGACCTTGTTAGCCCGAGATAGATGGCAAGCCCTCCAAAATTCTCAAGGGCCAAGGCGTAG
>SNQJ01S0144474.1:0-24263 GCA_010110895.2 Picea sitchensis
GCTCCGCGGTCCTGTTTTTCTAACAGGGTGTTCATGGAATCAGACATCGAAATATTTCCAAGGAGAAGAGGAGAAAAATCGCGAAAGGAGAAATTGTGAAATCATTTTGGACTGTTGGATCGAGGGTGACATGTGGCAGAGATCTACACACATGATAGGATCTAGATTCATGAATGTGAAGGAGGTTGTGACTTGGAGGTTCCAAATCATGAAATCCTAACATCATCGGAACCATCCATCAGAAGGGACACATGGAGAGCGGTTAACATTTCATTGACTCACACATCAGATAAGTCAAAGGGGAGAATCGTAAGAACTTGCAAGGATTGAGTTCACGATTTGATATTGGTCATCATATCACAAGAGAGCCCTAATAGTTGATATGGGTGAGGGACTTCGAAAGTTCAGGGATCAAGATTTTGAAGGGCATGCGTTGGGTTGTGTTCCAACTTTGCAAAATGAAAAGTCCCAACGCGCTCGGAGGATTAGCCCCAGGTCATAGGAAAGGATCACATGAAGAGAAGGTTAAGGGAGAAGCTAGTGGAGGCTAAGCGCTTAACCTAGATATCTGGATATAGAAGAACAGAGAGTTGGAGTCGACTCACGTTCATTTCCCCAAAACGTGAAGTCATGATACGATCGTAGTCGTCGATCAAGGAGAAAGAAGGATCGTCGGATTTGGTCCCCAAGAGGATTCAAAAATTGGTATATCAGGACTCAAGAGAGTTGAGTGGCTTGTATGCAGAACACCCGAGGTCCTGAAATATGAAGCACCTTTTATTAGGCGTGCATTCACAACCCGTGGTCGCATGAGAGAAGCTTGTGCCTGGTGCTTGTTCATGCAAGCCAAGTTTCACAAGGACCTGTGGATTTGTTAGTCAGAGGTTCCAGCAAGAACCCAAAGGGTTGTTCCAACTTGAGGATATTGAATGATCTGTAGATTGGGAGGTTAGCGGACCCTATCAAGGGAGGGGGTCTACATCAAGTGGTATCAAAGCCAAAATTTGTGTTTGTAGATTTTAGGCAAAAGGGAAAGAGGAGGAGGCCGTTATTTTTTTCGCAGATAGTTGAGAAAGGAGAGAAGGTGAAAGGAGATGACCTGATAACATCAGGTGGTATCACAAGCAGGATTTTTCCTGTAGACAGTAGGTAAAGGGAGAAGATTATTGATGCTCTGTGAGAAGTTGTTGCATGGACGCAACGACAAAAAAAATTAAATAGCCAGGTGAGTTGTGGGAGAAGATGGAGATGCTCTCGAATGTATATCAATCCATAGGATTTCCAGGAGGGTAGGTAGAAGGTGGAAATGGCTAATTAAGGCCATGAGCGTGGTCGAAGAGGAGACCACCAGTAGAAGAGTAAAGAAGAAATTGACAAGGAGCTCGTTGAAATAAGAGCAAGAATGGAATAGTTGACATTGAAGATGCAACAGGAGGAAAAGGTAAGTTGGAGGTACAAATGGCCTCTGAACAGGAAAGCCAAATGGCTTGTTCAAAAGTTGTTGGTCAGGAAACAACAACAAGAGTTGAGGAAGTGGCTGAGGTATGCTGAAAACCTTAGTGACATAGAGATGGTTTGTATTTGTGAGCCAGAAGTTGGAGAAACCCTCAATGATGAGGAAGGGATATTGGTTTCAGATCTCATGAACTTCCAGGAGGGCAGATATGGATTTCCATATTGCAAGGTGGGAAATGAAATGAGATCATTGGAGGATCTCATAGACTGTTAGGAGGATAGCTCTGGAATTTCATATTTCCAGGTGGGCAATGACAAGGAATCGTTGGATCTCATAGACTGCCAGGTGGGAAGAGGAGGAATCCCATATTGTCAAGTGGGCAAGGGAGAAGAGATGAACTCAGTTGAAAGTTCATATTAGCAAGGAGTGTTGATGGAAGAGGATTAGAGGTGTGTTCTGATCATTAGGGAAATTCAGATATTCACGTTGAATAGTCCACCAGAGGCTAATACAAACATTGTGCATGAGGAGATAGTGAAAAAAGAATACAAGAAGGAGGCCATGGAGCCAAATGATTTTGAATCTAAATGTTTCTACGATGCAGGTACAACAGAAGAAAGACAACTAGCATAAACTTTCAAAGAGGGGGAGAAGGATCAGATACTGATGTCTACCCCAGCAGAAAAAGAGGAGAATTCAAATTAATTTCTCACTCAATGGGAGAAGGAGTTGGATATGTTATAGGATTGTTTTAATAATCCATAACCAGAAGATGGCTTCCAATAGATAGTCATGCAGATTGTGGGAGAGGAGCATTCAGAAGGATTGCTCAAAAATTTCAGCCCAGAAGATGAAACATAGATGACTGCAGCATTGGATCCTATAGCGGAGGAGGAAACATACAGCATGGATTCTTCTAATCTGTATGAGGAATTGGAAGCACTAGAGAGAAGGAAAATGGTGCAAATATTGCTCATCCAACAAGCTAAGTTGGAGACATATGGAGGAGCATACCAACCCTAGTAGCAACTGGAAGAAGTTGGACTTGAGCCAACACAAGGAGAAATGGCAGAAGGTAATCTGTCAGAGGAGAAAGATGAGAAGAAGATTAGAGACAAGACTACAGAACTGGATTCTGTAGTAGAATGGAAATCTAATGCCATGGGAGAAGAAAATGACATGAGGTATCATGATGATCTACTCACTGATAAGGAAGAGTTGCAGCCGAGAATACTGCATAAGGAGAACCAACCACTAGAGTAGCTGGAAATATTGATAGATGAGATAAGGAAGCTTATGTTGCGTTCAGAATAAGAAGTCAGCAAAGGGGAGTTGAACAGAGGAGCACCTACCATAGCAGCAGGGAAGAAACCGAAGAAGAAGCAACAACAACATAGCTGGAGAGGAGCAGGAGGACAACTCCAAGGGAAATTTTGGGATCCAGGAGAATTTCAACACTGGAGAATAGGAGCTCATGTTTTTCCTAGCAGGGGATTATGATGTAGGTGCATCGCTCCACCGCAACACATGCACCATCATGACAACACACAAACATGCAAGGGAGAAAGGGAGAGGTGTCGACCCTCCCATCTTTTTAAATTTGAAATAATCCTATACATATTATTCATGTTGTAAGGATGATAAATTCCAGGCCATGCCTTTGTACAAGTAGTGGATAGGGTTTCCTTAAATGTTTACCTGTAGCAGGTCCAGATCATAGTCAGGCCTGGACATTCATTTATGAAATGTAGCCATAGAAGTATGGTGTTGTAACTGAGATACCAATGGCACTAAGTTGGTGAAGAGGATAAACTCGTAGGAGCCCTCATTTTTTAATAAGGAGAATTAGGAGATTGAAGAGATATCTCAGGTAGGGGGAGAGAGGCCTTAGGAGGTCTTAGAAGTTCTCAGAGAGATATTGAGAGAAATGGGACTTTGTTACAATCCAGTTTTTGTAAACATATGTAAGACACACAGAGATAATAGAAAAGCAGTTTTTTCCTGCATATTGGTGTTCATGTGTTTATGTGTTTCATGAATGAATGTTGTAGATGTATGATAGATTTTCATTTACAGTAGGAAGATAGATTTCCCTATATTTGTTTGAGTTTGAAGTATCATTCTGGGTTCTTTAGGTTGTGCAAGGAGTGCACAACAAAACATTGATATTTTGTAGCCAGTGCAAGGAATGCACATCTGAACTCTGTGGAGTCATGGAAGAACACGCTAGGAGGGCTCACCGGAGTGATTACAAACTAAAAGAAGAGCCTCAAGTTTTTTGAACACCTTGGAGGTAAGACTGTGCAGAGAAGGCACAGAGAGACAAAATTGTTGAAGGTTTTGTATAGCTCTTCCAGGTGGGCATTGAGCAAGTGCAAGGAGTGCATGAGAAGAACTCTATTTCAAGTTCATATATAAGAGAAGTGTAGGAGGAAGACACTTACAGAGTTTTTGGAATACTCTGGAAGAAGACCTGTGAAAGGAGTGCACCAGGCCAACACTTGGATGAAGTTTTGAAAGAATACCATGTGAAGGTTAGTCAGAGCACAAGGAGTGTGTAGAGGAGTGAATTGTTTCAAGTTTGAAAGCTCAGAAGAGATAGCATTTCGAGAACATAGGTGAGGCCCAAAGTTGCAAGGCTTGCAGGAGATAAATCGAAGGTCGAGGCCTTTGAAACACTGAAATCTTCCAAGTCAAGAATAAATCGCAAGCTCAGGAGGAGGAGCACAACAGACGTCAGATCGACTAGAGAGGAAGGGATCTGGACTGTCGAATCTCACATCCAGACACCCAGAAGAACGCATAAAAGGAGAACAAATCTCAATCGTCAGATATGAGCACATTGAACAATAGTTGTTGGATCTAGAGGAACGTGCATGAGGTTTAACCCTTTAGAATTGCACATGAGTGTGGACATCATGAAATTCCAAGTCCCAAAATCATCAGGATCGTCCATCGTCTGAGGACAGGTGGCAACAGATCAACATTTCATTGACTCACGACTTAGGAGAGTCAAAGGGAAAATTTCAAGAACTCGTGAAATGCAAACTCGTGAAAGGATCACAACCATTTATCGTTTTGAAATCATCGGGACAATCCATCATCGAAGGTGATAGGTGGCAACAGATCCGGGGTGTTCATGGAATTGGATATCGGGATATTTGGAAGGAGAAGAGGATCAAAATCGCAAAGGGTGAAATCACAAAATCATTCTGGACCGTTGGATTTGGGGTGACAGGTGGTAGAGATCCACACACATCGGAGGATCGAAAGTTGGGAATGTGAAGAAGGTTGTGACTTGGAGTTCATAAGTCGCGAAATCTTGACATCATCAAAATCATCCATTGGAAGGGATGCATGGCGAGTGGTCAACGTTTCACTGAATCGCACATCAGGGAAGTCAAAGGGGAGAATCATAAGAACTCACAAGGCCCAAGTTCATGATTTTATAGTGGTCGTCAGATCACAAGAGAGCCCTTACCATTGATCTGGGTGAGGGGACTTCGAAATTTCAGTGATCAGGATTTTGAAGGACAGATGTTGGGTTGTGTTCCAAATTTGCAAAACGTGAAGACCCGACGCGCTTGGAGGATTAGCCTGAGGTCACAGGAAAGGGTCACACGAAGAGGAGGTTAAGGGAGAAGATAACAGAGACTAAGTTCTTAACCCGAATATTGGGATATCGGGGAACAGAGAGTTGGAGTCGACTCATGTTCATTTCCCCAACACATGAAGTCGTGATACGATCATAGTCGTCGATTGAGGAGAAAGCAGGGCTGTTAGATTTGGTCCCCAAGAGGATTTGTAAATCGGGAGATCAGGACACAAGAGAGTTGAGTGGCTTGTATGCAGAACACATAAGGTCCTGAAATATGAAGCACCTTTTGTTAGGCGTGCGGTCATAGCCCGTGGTCGCATGAGAGAATCTTGTGCTTGGTGCTTATTTGCACAAGATGATTTTCACAAGGACCTATGGATTTGTTTGTCGGAGGTTCCAGCAAGAACCCAAAGAGCTATTCTAGCTCAAGGAGATTGAACGATCTATAGACTAGGAGGTCAGCAGACCCTGCCGAGGGAGGGGGTCTACATCAAATATTATCATCAACACATTATCTCACCATGAATATCTTGGGCCTCGATGGAGATTCATTTCCAAATGAATCACTAGGTTTTACAACTTGCTTCGATGTAACCTCTATTGTGGTAGCCTCAGTGGATGTGGCCTATGGAAATCGTGGTGGGGGTGGGTAGCATACGGGTGCATCCATTGTGGATGGATGCAATGGAAAAGGTGGTACAGATGGGTGGCATGTGTGTGAATCCACTGAGGATGCATGCAATAAGAAAAATGTTGGAGGTGGGATGCAATAGACCTCCACAGGCTGTACAAGTGATTGAAACTCCCTAGGACTGGAGAAAGGTAACCTAAAAGAAAATCCCAGGAGCCTATTGGAGCCGCCTTATTCAACTAGTTTAAATGTAATTTTTTAAAATCAAAGGTTGGCCTTTAAGTTGTCTTTTACTTCATGACCTTACCCACTAAAAGTCTCAGTAGTCCTAATATATAGAGTGACGATGGCCATTATACTCTTAAGCCATTACCTTTTAACCGTTGAGCGAGCTTTTTCACTTTTCTATACCTCGGGATATCATGTTTTGGGAGTTACAAGTCACAATGTTTCCAAACCCCGATACGCGAAGTCACGAAACAACCTTGAAAGCCTACCCAGGTTAGCATCGAGAGTAAAGTTATTTAACCTTAGTTAAGTGTTGTCGGGATTTCGCGTCTCGGTGTTCGCCCTCCCCAAAAGTCTTACCGTCATAACTTCGATAGGAGAAATCACGAGACATTCACACAAGTTACCCAGGTTAGTGTCAGGGGTGAATAGTTTTACCATAGTTAACCTCTATCAGAATTTCGCGACTCGGCATATGCTTTTCCAAGAAACTCCACCTTCGTAGCCCCGAGTCGTGAAGTCGTGATATTAATTAAATGTGATTAATTAAACACTTAATCTGGATTATATTTTTTCTTAACTAGAACACGTCATCGCGATCTCGGGTTTTAAGGGATCGAAAGTTAGAAGTAAAATCTCCCAATACGGTGAATGCCGAAAAGGGTGATTAACGTTTAAAGAAAGTTTAATTTAAAAAGATTAACCAAATTAATCAGCGCATTAATACAAATATTAACACTCTCCGTCTATGGGTTAATTTTAAATGTTTTTGCGCCAACTTCTGTCACCCGTCAAAATTTATGGCATTTATTTGAAGTGATAGGTAAAGATGTTGTTTTTATGGAAAGATCTTTCCCAAAAAATGATTTGATCATTCTGTTCATAAGGACACCAATGTTTTAAATGGTCAGGATATAGAGTTCTTTCACTCATTATTTCAAATTCCATTTCTATCTTATGCAAAGAGGCTTCTCTCACTGAGCTAATTTGTGTATGTATACACATTTTTACTGTAGCAGAGCTAAGTCAGAGTCCTCTATCATGGCCCCATGAAAATCTTCCTAGGTGAGTGCTAAGAGTTCAGGGCAAGGCATGGATATTGTTTCTAATACTTCACCCCGAAGTATTGATTCTGCCAGAACCTGGTCATATGTCTTTGAGGTTCTACAGTCTGAATTGGTGAACTGTTTAGATGATTCTAGTGATAATGAGAGAGATGACTTGGCCACCAAATACAAGATCGTCGTTCAATTAGAGATGCATAAGGTAGCGGCCAGGCCACAACTCCTTCCATATTATGATATGATCCGATGGGCATTGGATCATGTGGATATCCCGACCAGAACCATTATCAGTGAGTAGAAAGTGACTATCGAGACTTTCAGACTAGAAGATTTGTAGGCGATGAACCAATTTCCACCCACATCAAACTTCTCACATAATGCCAAGTTTCTGGAATGTTTTAAGTGAAAGGAATGCAAGAAATATGGTAGAAACTTGTCTGATCTAATCAAGGATTGGATCTCACACCCCGCAAAGTTCACGGTGAATGGTAATGGAGTTTATTCAATGTCTTCCTTGGAACCGCAATTCAAATACATAGCAATGATGACCTGTATATTGTATGGGAGGGAGGACACCACACATTTATTTCTCCCATGGGTGCCTCTGATTCATACAATTGCAGAGGGTTGTTCCTTCAACTGGGCCAAACTGTTGTCAGAAAGTTTAACCAGTCGTATTACAAAATATCAGACGCAGAAGGAAAATGGGAAGGCCGCTTCATTTTTTATGTCAGCATATATCATGGACATCGTATGTTTCATGACACCTTTTCCCCTAATGAGTTGGAGCTGGACTCCATCTGATGCTAAGCCTATCCATGTCTACCATTCAAAACTTTGGGAGGATAAGGCTGCAGACTTCGTATACAAGATTTTCAATTGGGTAATGGTGTTGATGCATGTCATCATCTTCGGTAATCCACCACCCGGGATTTTAGATAGCATCACGACCAACTTGAGCAGCGTGGCCGACTGGTACGTAGAGGCAGAATTTTCCTATATCAGGGTTTTCGACGCTTTTGTTCCTCCATATGCTCTACCATTATTTATACCAGATAGGTTGGTTTGTCACGAAATCATCAAGCAAACCGTGATTGGTGGCATAAGAAAAGAGCTTAAATGATTTTCAAAAATGGTATGGCCACCCTTCCCCATTCATTTGAATACCTATTCTTTATTAGATTTCAGACACGCAAAGGCCAAGGTAGCAGCCTTGGAAGATATTAAACTCGTCCACATTGAGTTCAAGAAACACGACCCACACAGGGTCGTGAGTAATCACTTGGCTAATTGTGGCCTTAAAATATATGAACATGATAATTCACCTCATGAGGATATTTTCTGAGGTGCGAGATCCTATGCATAGCTCTTGAGTCGGATACAAGCTCTGTCACCCGAAGGGATGGCCAATTTTTTCAAATTCTGGGAACACCAGCGGAGCTGCCTTCCCCCGGTCCTACAGGGTAAGAAACCGATGACCATAGATGTACATCAAGAGGAATCCAAGGGCTCCAAAGATTCGGCACCTAACTAAGAAGAACACGAGGAGAAGAAGAAGCAAACTGGGGGCTTGAAACAGGAAGCCGAGACCCCCAACCCTACAAGAAAATCAACCTTGGTTGTTACTCTAGGGAAATCATCCGAGTAGATTGGTAGTCCTATTGTTTCTATTACTCCCCTATAATCAATGAAGGGGGTCCCAGATGCTGGTTGGATTTTCGGCAAAGAACTATCGCCCATAACTGTGGAATAATTTCCCCCAAACGAATTTTTCTTCGATGAGAAGAGAAAGGTCATTGTGAAGCAAGAGATTTATCAAGAAGCAGGCAAGGTAGCCAAGAAATTTAAAATCTTAGCCAATGTAAAAGATATGAACAAGAAAGAATTTGCAACTCAAATAGCAGGTACATTCGGGGCTTTTGCTACATCCAACCAATATTTTGTCGATTCCCTAAGAGATCAGTTGAAGCGGAAAAACCTCTTAATAAAAACTTTAGAGGCTAAACTGGATACAATAGAGACAACTACCAGAGATCAGGCGAATTCAGGTATAGAGAAAGCTAGAGCAATTGATCAAAAGGAAATTGAGCGGCTCAAAACCAATCTCTAACAAACACAACAAGTGTCCCAGACCATCCAATCACAGATAATCCAACAAGAAGAATTGATAGAGTAGCTACAGGCCAAATTAAACTTCGTCGAAATCCATATGATAGATATAAGGATATTCCAATCCCAAGCCATAGAAATCTAGAAAATAATATCAAGTACTCAACAAGGTTTACTTGCTAAAGTGGAAACTATTCAAAATCATTGCCAACTCATTGTTCAAGCATTGGAAAACATCTCCTTCAAAGAAAACGAAGCTGGGGAAGATCGGGTCATTTTCCAAGTGGCCGTTATAACCATGACAAAAAAGGAAATAGGCAGTAGTTCCAGGCTCTCCATCCTAGAACAGACACGAGGTAACATCTTGTTTAAGGCTTGGGAGCATAACATATCAAAAGGAAAAAAATGAGCTAAAGAGGTAAGAAACTCGTGTGAATAAACTTGCAGCTTCATAGATAGGGGATTATTGAATCTCGATAGTGAAAACAACACTGAGGCACTGGGCCAGATTAATATAGCTAAGCATCTGCTCAATATCAAGGAAAATGAGGAAAGAGAATTAGCTAAAATATCACAGATAACCCATACGGATATAATCCAAGTAGATAAATGGATAATAAAACCAAGTGTACATTTATGTTCTATCAGCACTGAAGATTGAAAGGTAGAATGGAAATTGCCACAATTAGTAAAGGATTATTACACTTTTGAGGCAAATAATCAAACAAAACCTTTTAGGTTAATAGCCCAACTGATGGAGAAGTGCGTCACTTGCACTGTGCATACAAAGGGGCAGGTTTCAGGTATCAAAAAATGACAAGTGTCTGCCTGTTATATTTTCAGAACTCGAAGAGAAAAGAAAGGAAGGCGTTCTAGTTGCTTGAAAGAAAGACAGAGACAATGAATTGAAATGTCTAATCTCCTCTTTTTGTAACCGAAAATACTCCTGGAACGTTTGAACATCCAACATGTAGAAGTTTTTATAAATATGAAATTAGAAGAAAGAAACAGGGTTGGACCTTTTTGGTCGATTGTAATAGAGACTATCTCCTTTTTGAGAATTAATACAAAGAAGATCCGAAGATTCCTGATTCCATCAAGATTGTGTTATGAGTTTGTTTCCTCTATGATTTCATATTCAATTTCATTTCGCATATATATATCTGATGAATGTCTTTACTACAATTTAGTAAAACCTCTACTGTGGTGATCAATTTTTAGTCGTCTATATCGTTTACAATTTTCCTCTGTATCGGCTATTAGCAGATACAAGACCTATGAACCCTTTAGATTGTCATATTTTATGCTTCGTCGGATATATTCTTATCTTATTTTCTTCTTCTGTTTTCAGGGTGAGATCCTCCCTTGATAGGAGCCTGGCGTTATAGACATCTTAATGTTTTTCTCACATTTCACACACAATTAATTTAAAATATAAATCAGTTATGGAAAAAGGCCTTTGGTTTTCATTTTATCTTTATTATCGGATTCAAAATTCTCTTTTATATGATCAAATTGATACAACATAAAAACTTCGAACTCTCTTTTAAATTTTTCTATTCCTCTATGACTGTCCCCATTATAAGACAACCTAATATTGAACCCAGCTTATCGAACCAAACCCATATCGCTTGAAACCTTTTCGATACTATACTTAAAACAACCACCACCTGGGTAGAACTCGAACGTTCATGGGCCGCGATTTATTGAGATATAAACATCTAGGAATAGTTGAAAGTGAGATAGCGACAACCTGGAAATCAGCCTTAGCTTCCTTTCCCGAAGGTTGACTCTTCTCCCATTTTTATCCTTTACTCACTTTCATATGCCTATATACTATACTTTCTAAGCCTTAAGTACAGACTCTGGAACAACATCCTTTTGGCGTTGTTGCCGGGGAACGAAGTTACGAAACGTTTTCCCTGGGAAGAATGAAATTTTTGCAAGTTTCACCCTTTGATAGTGAACAAAGAGTGAGCACCCTATAAAGGATTTTAGTATATTTCACTTGTCAGCTCCACGTTTAAATAAGATGGCATCCAGTCGAAGGAATACCATACAAAACCTGGAGGGTAAACAGACCACGCCCATTTTTTATCCCTAAAAAATACTGAAAGCTAGAGGTTCCCTTAAGCCAACCACTACGGTCTACCAGCTTAAGTACCCACAATCCAATACCAAGAGTTTCTTAGAACCCTCAACTTCGCACAATCCCCTCACTGAAACCATCAACCCAACTTTAACTCTCTCTGAGGTTAAAAGTGAAATCCATCTGACAACCTCTATCGTACACAAAGGTAAAAACCCCGTAGTGAATTTATCAGCGGTCGATATCCCATTGAATCTTCAGTTATATTTCATGACCCCACCAAGTCTCTAAGAGTACACTATATAATCAGGTTCCACACCCGTGGGTTCCCCTGATTTTATCTCTTGCAAATATGAGGAGCCAAGTCCTCGCATCCCTTTTCACTTGTCTTCGCCTTTCTCGTCTCTCGAAGAAGATAGAAATTTGCTTTTGGTTTTCCAGAAATCTCTATATAACACACCTTTTCCCTATTCGGTAGTACCGATGGCAGCCATCGAAGGAGGTGGTGGAGTGGCTCTAGGAGGAGGAGCGGGGGGCCAAGGGCCTCCCCCGCCTCCCAACGTTTTTGCTAAAGTAGCTGCAAGATATGTGCCTTTGGTCCTTCCTGTCCCTCTCCATGACCTTCTGGAAAATTACATAAAAAACTTACCTAAATTTACAGGGGAAGGGGAATTGACCGCAGTTGAAAATATAAACTTCTTTGATCAGTTCACCGATATCCTAGGTCTCAAGCATGATGACGTGTATTCGAGGCTATTTTTTCAAACTTTCGAAGGACAGGTACGAACCTGGTTTCGAAGCCTACCCGTGGGATCGATATTATCCTATGATTCCCTAGAAGACTCCTTCCTTAGACAATGGGGAAAAAGGAAATATCACTTGTATTATTTGACCGAGTTCAGCTCCTTAAAGAAGAAGAATTCAGAAACTGTTATGGAATTCATTCAAAGATTTAATAAATTATATAATAAGATCCCGGTCGAAGTTAAACCATCCCAACCTACAGCCAAGGTAACATTTGCGGGAGCCTTCGAACCCGAATGCAAGATGATTCCATAGAAATTGAATCTAATATGATGGCTTCTGGCAAATTGAAAACCAAGGTAGAAATGGGAAACCGAGAAAACAAACGTTTTAGGGAACAAGCAAGACCCTCAAGGTCAAATAGATCCACAGACGACAAAATGGATGATATGGCTAGGATAATTAAGGAGTTATCAAATAATATTTCCATAATGGAGCTAGATCAATCCAAGGTCGATCCTTTCGTTAAGATGGAATTTAGAAGAAACCCCAATCCTCAAAATAAACAAAGGAAGATTAAAAATGAAGAGCAGAAAATTCAAAACACTTTAAAAAATGAAAATTTTATAGAAGGGAATGACCTGCAAGATTTCGAAGATTTGCATGAAGATGTGATGAATTTGGGTGACGACTGTACACATCCTTACTTAACGAAAGAAGATTATGAGAAGTCCTTGAACACTCAACAACCATCAAATAAATATGAGGACATAAACAACACCGATTTCGCTATATGTCAAGAAACAACTGATTCTATAATGGATAAGGTCCAACCGAGGTATAACTTGAGGTCTAAAAGAAAACCTGCGTCGACTCTTCAACCCAAGAAAATTCTCCCTAGAGGTGAAGTATATGAGCCCGCCCTGAAAGAGACCGATACACCTAATAGAAAAATGAAAATTGCAAACTCGCTAGATCCCAAAGTAAAGGAGGTTGAGATCCAAACAAAGGAAACCAAGACAGCTGAAACACATATACCGGTAGATAAACTCATGGGTGATAAATCAACACAAACAACTAATTTATAAAAGAAGGAATCTGGGGTTTCAACCAAAGAAACAGACAAAGGTGGTGGAGTGTTGAACCTAGAAAATGAGATAAATAAGATAAAAATACCAATCCCTCTGGTAGAATTAGCAAAGAATCCTGTATATCGGAAGCAGATGACCAAAGCAATAGGTTTTCCAGAGCTATAAAGTCACTTTGAAGTGATAAACTTGGAAGATGATAAGCCCAATATCACTTTTGGTCCACATTTTGAAGGTTCCAGAGACACCATAGCTCCTTTCTATATCACTCTGAATGTGCACGATTGACTGTTGCATAACTGTGTGCTAGACTCGGGAACATCACATAATGTGAGGCCCAAAACTATTATGGATAGACTAGGCCTCGAGATCACCAGGCCTTATGGATATCTCTACTCTTTCTATTAGATAAGATTTAAGTGCATGGGTATGATAAAGGATTTAGTAGTCACCCTTGCATAGGTCCTAGTCAAAATCATCCTAATGGATGTAGTTATTGTTGATATACCCCCAATGTATGGCTTACTGCTATCTAGGTCGTGGGGAGCCAAACTTGGGGTGTCCCTTCAATTGGATATGAATTATGCCACAATTCCTGTGTTTGGTGGACAACTTACTCGGTTATACAGGGAAACGAGGTTAGCCTACACAGTGAGTGATCCTCAGAATCCTAACAAATTTCCTGTTTATATTGCCGATCAAGATCTAGGAAATTGTATTTTGTCTTTTGATGATGGTATAGATAGTTGCACAGAAGAAACTTACATAGATGAGAAAGAATCCGGAAATATGAACGAAAATATGTATAACACTGGGATCTGGAAAATGTTTTTTGATGGTTCCCTGTCATGTGAAGGAGCAGGTGTAGGAGTACTTTTTATGGCACCTAAGAACAAATTCGTTGTCCCTTTCTCTTACAGGCTTCAGTGGGACATAGACTACACCAATAACGTCTGTGAGTATGAAGCCTTAGTCTTAGGGTTGGAAGCTACCAGGAAGCTGAACATAAAGAACCTGTAAGTTTACAGAGATGTAGAGTTGATAGTGAAGAGGATAAATCGGGACTACCAGGCCAAGCACCCAAGATTGAGATCTTACAGAAATTGCACCTAGGATCTTATGGAAAATTTATTTTCATCAGTAAAGGTACATTTTATCCCCCGGGCTAAAAACCAACAAGACGATTCACTGGCCAAAGCGGCTTCAACTTTCGTACATCCCACCACTTTCAAATTAAAGTACCACATAGAGGTAAGGCACAAACCATCCATACCTAACAATATACAGCATTGGCAGGTTTTCGAGGATGATGAACAGATCAAAAATTTCCTGGAAATGGTAGGCGATTTCTCCAAAACCCACATTGACTAGGAAGACCAAAATGATCATACCTAGATTATGCAAGAGGGAGAGGAGCCCCAGGAGTTCTGAGAAAAAATTGCTAACCATCGCATGTTGGTTTTGAAGAATAATCAGATTCCAAAGGGACTAATCCCCCTGGAGAGACTGTTTGATCAGAATGATATGCCCTTAAAATCCACTCTATAACCCCAACCAGAAGAGGTTGAAGACTGCAACATAGGGACCAAAGAGGGGCCTAGGATGGTAAAAATATCAAAGTATCTTCCTCCTGAGGTAAAGAGAAAGTATAAATATTTACTCGCACAGTATAAAGACATTTTTGCTTGGTCTTACAAAGAACTAAGAACCTATGACACCATTGTGATCGAACATAAGATACCTCTGAAGCCTAGTGTCAAACCCTTTAGAAAAAATCTTAGACAAATCAACCCTATATTACTACCTGTGGTCGAAAGGGAAGTTAAAAAAATCTTAGACGCGAAAATAATAGTACCACTGAGATACTCTGATTGGGTAGAAAACCTGGTCCCGGTTAGAAATAATAACGAGGAGATTAGACTGTGTGTCGACTTTATAAATCTAAATAAGTCATCCCTCAAAGACAACTACCCTTTTCCCAAAATGGATCACGTATTAGAAAAGGTATTCGGGGCAAATAGGATGTCGATGATCGATGGGTTCTCTGGGTACAATCAAATTGTCGTAAATGAACATGATAAATAAAAAATAGCCTTCACTACCCCTTGGGGTACATTCATGTATGATAAGATGCCTTTCAGTCTAATGAATGCAGGTGCCACCTTCCAACGTGCTATGGATATTGTTTTCATCGACAAAAGAGACAAGTTTGTGGTCATCTATCTCGATGATCTCACCGTTTTTTCTAAATCTAATGAAGATCATTTAATGCATCTCAAGCAAACTTTTGAAAAATGTTGCAAGTTTTCTCTGTCTTTAAACCCCAAAAAGTCTCACTTCGTCATGCAAGAAGGTAAACTCCTGGGCCATATTATGTCTCGAGACGGACTTAAAATTGATCCTAGCAGGGTTGAAGCTATAGACATAATAAATATTCCTAGAAATGTAAAGGAAATTCTGTCATTCTTAGGAAAGATAATTTTTTTGACGAGGTTTATCCCAAACTTTGTTGAAATTGTGAAATTGATCATAGGTATGTTAAAGAAAAACAACGAAGGGAAATGGATGACAGAGGCCAAAGAATCGTTTGCACACATCAAGAAGGTTATAAGTGAGGCACTTGTATTGGCAAGCCCTAACTATCTAAAAGACTTTCTTATTTTCTTGTTCGCCTCCATACATACAATTGCCGCGGTACTCCTCCAGAAAAATGAAAAATGTTTTGAACAACCAATAGTTTTTTTCAGAAAAAGTCTTAGAGACACTGAACTCAAGTATGATATAATGGAAAAATAGGCGTACGCTATGGTGAAGGCATTAAATGATTTCATAACTTACATGTTGCATTCCAAGGTGATTTCGTATGTACCTACCAGCTCCATAAAAGATATTTTGGTTCAGTCTGACAGTGATGGCAAAAGAGGATGGTGGCTCTCTAAAATCCAAGAATTTGATCTGGAGATAAAGCCAACGAGACTGGTAAAGGGACAAGGTTTAGCTAAACTCTTAGCTGAATCAAATTTCAGAGCCCTCAGCATAAATAACTTACAGGGATACGAAGAGGGTGAGGATATGAACGAGCTTGATGAGAAAACAAGTGCAATCAAAATCGAAGAAAATTTTGCATCCTCTGATTGGTACAAAAACGTACTGTCCTACCTACTGACTTTGAAATGCCTGAGTGATTTATCTCCATCCAAATCCAGGACGCTAAAACTGCATGCAGTCAAGTACTGTATATCTGAAAGTCAATTGTATTGGAAGGACCCACTTGGCTTCCTGTTGGTTTGTTTGGTTGAATCGGAAACAGAGAAGGTCATAAGCGAATTTCACGAAGGAGTGTGTGGGGGACATCACGCTTGGAGGGTGACAACTTATAAAATCCTGAGGGTAGGGTATTGTTGGCCAAAATTTTTCTTAGATGTCAATGCCAAAGTCAGAACCTGCAACCCTTGCCAATTGTTCGCAGGCAAGCACAAACGCCCAGCGCTACCATTAGTCCCAGTCAAAACAGAGGCTCCTTTTCAGCAATGGGGACTAGATTTTATAGGTGAAATTAACCCCTATTCTAGCGCTCAACACAAATGGATCCTGACTGTCACAGATTGCTTCACTAAATGGGTGGAGGCTATTCCAACCAGAAGGGTAACTGATTCGGTAGTAATAGATTTCCTAGAAGAGAACATTTTATCTACATTCGCCTTCCCCCGAAAGATAGTTACCGAAAACGCCCATGATTTTAAATCTATGGCTATGATCAATTTTTGCCAAAAATACAATATCGTGCTCGGCCATTCCATGGAATATTACCCTCAAGGAAATGGACTAGTCGAGTCTTCAAACAAGAGTCTGATCAATATAAATAATAAATTTTTGAACGAGAACAAAACATCTTGGCATGTGCATCTGAAATACGCTTTATGGGAAAATCGGATAGGCACAAAGAAATCTATCGGAACTTCTCCTTTCCAGATGGTGTACGGGACCGACATGGTATTACCCATAAACTTGGCACTTCCCATAATGAAAATGTGGCAAGATGAGAAAGAAGAACCAAATCATGTCACAAGAAGGATAAATCAGTTGATCGAAGTACAACAACAAAAGGTCGAAGTGGACGAAAGGTTGCAAAAATACCAAGACGACATGAAAACGTTATTCGACCATAAGACAAAAGACAAAGAGTTTCTCCCTAGTGATTTGGTATTGAAATGGGATGCTAGAAAGGAAGATTCGGAGAAACACAGTAAATTCGATCATATATGGTATGGACCATTCAAAGTCGCATCTCCCGAAGGAAAAAAATCATTTCTATTAGAAAATCTAGACGGTAAAATATTCAACGCCCCTGTCAACAGGCGTTATTTAAAACACTTTATGCAATAATTGGTTCCCCAAAAATTTCCATTGTATATACTAGTTTGTGTTTTCTATCTATTTCATAATTTCTCTTTGGTAAGTTTACTTTCAACTCTAATTAATTAGGTTAGTGATTTTTATAGAAATAGAGATACGAAATTTTCAATACATTCTGCTCTTTTAAAAAGCACTCTTTGTGTTTACAGGATTCCAACTGCAGTCCACACGAGCAAAGGAAGCAAACATAAATTCATATATTGGAGACTAAATTCACCAAAAACAAGTGATAGAAAAAGTTTTCCGTTAGTTTAAAAGAAAACGAAATGGTAAGGCAAAGGTACGAAATCCTGAGAGCTTTTCTTTTCTTTTAACAAAGGTCTCTAAAGAATTGTAATAATCTCATAAATACGATGTTTTGCTTGATTGGTGATTAAAATAATGACTCCTTACTTTGGGCCCTAAAAGTTTCACCTAGACAAAGATAGGAGGCAATTAAAGTAAGCAGAGAAAATAAAGCGTCTCCGAAAAAAGGTCCCAAAGGTCCGTTTTAGTCTATAATCCTTGTGTTCTGAATCCCAGATCTCTCTCCATCATCTTTTTTCTATCCGCAGACATACCTTCTTAAAAAACCAAGCTTCTTTTTGGGTTCTATACATAGGGAGAAGAGATTACGTTTTAGCTTTGGAAATTGTAAAGAAGATTTTAGAAAGTAAGTCAGTGTTCACGACTCCTTAGTTTCTTACTAAACAAAGCTATGCATAGATTGATCTTGACTCTTCTAGGTTTTTTAACAGTTTCGAAGGATTGAGGCTTGCTTGAAAGAAGGCCCCCGGAATTAATCTTTCCCTTTTTCCTTGTGGACTAAGGTGTGTTGAAAGTGAAAGGAAGGTTGATACCGAGTAATCAAAGTAAGTTGACAGACCTCCAATGCAAATATTACACAGATATCATCCCTCATATAAACTGATTGCCCCCACTTTGTGTTCTAAAAAGTAAATTATAAGACATATGGTGAAAGGAAAGTCATATTTAATCACCCATCTAGTCCAAAGAGACAATGAAAGGAAATTTAGAAATGATTTCCCTTGTCTCCACATTTAAATACATAAATATATTTCGAAGTGGTGAAAGGAAATTCAGCAAAAAGGACTAAATAACTTCACTAGGGTACTGAACAGGCTCGCTGGCAATGAAGAAATATCTAAGATATCTGTAAGGTTGTTATACATGAATCTCAGTCTACTCTGGTAATCAATTTTCTCGTAACCAGATATACATCCTAAGTTCAGACAGGGCTCCCCATTTAAAAACATGTAATAAACTTCGTTTGATGCAAGACAAAAGCCACAAGATCTGTTAGATTTCCTAGGATTGTTTTGATTGTCTTAAGGTAGACTTGAATTCAGTAAATAGAAAGAGAAAGTCATGAAAGGGACTGCAGCTGAGTTTGAAACGTAATTTGAGTGTTGAAAATATTTTCAGAAGTAAAAGATGAAATCTCTTCTTCCCTCTGTATCCCTTTTCCTTAAGCAAGTTTCGCAGAAGTAAAACCAATGACCCCATTTACCCAATATAGGCACGTGGTATACTATTCTTCCCATCTCGTAGGGAGACATGATCCCTAGTTGGAGCCTATGTTGGAGCCACCTTTTTCAACTAGTTTAAATGTAATTTTTTAAAATCAAAGGTTGGCCCTTAAGTTGTCTTTTACTTCATGACCTTACCCACTAAAAGTCTCAGTAGTCCTGATATACATAGTGGAAATGGTCGTTATACTCTTAAGACATTACCTTTTAACCGTTGAGCGAGCGTTTTCACTTTTCTATACCTCGGGATATCGCGTTTCGAGAGTTACAAGTCACAATGTTTCCAAACCCCAATACGCGAAGTCGCGAAACAACCTTGAAAGCCTACCCAGGTTAGCACCGAGAGTAAAGTTCCTTAAACCTTAGTTAAGTGTTGTCGGGATTTCACGTCTCAACATTCGCCCTCCCCAAAAGTCTTACGGTCATAACTCCAATAGGCGAAATCACGAGACATTCGCACAGGTTACCCGGGTTAGTGTCAGGGGTGAATAGTTTTACCATAGTTAAACTCTATCGGAATTTCACGACTCGACATACACTTTTCCAAGAAACTCCACCGTCATAGCCCCGAGTCACGAAGTCGTGATATTAATTAAACGTGATTAATTAAACATTTAATCCAGATTATGTTTTTTCTTAACTAAATCGCGTCATCGTGATCTCGGGTTTTAAGGGCTTGAAAGTTAGAAGTAAAATCTCCCGATATGGCGAATGCCAAAAAGGGTGATTAACGTTTAAAGAAAGTTTAATTTTAAAAGCTGAACCAGATTAATCAGCGCATTAATACACATATTAACACGCTCCGTCTATGGGTTAATTTTAAATATTTTTGCGCCAACTTGTGTCACCCGTCAAAATTTATGGCATTTATTTGAAGTGATAGGTAAAGATGTTGTTTTTATGGCAAGATCTTTCCCAAAAAATGATTTGACCGTTCTATTCGTAAGGATGCCAAGGTTTTAAATGGTCAGGATATAGAGTTCATTCACTCATTATTTCAAATTCCATTTCTATCTTACGCAAAGAATCTTCTCTTGTTGAGCTAATTTTTGTATGTATACACATTTTTACTGCAGGAGAGTTAAGTCAGAGTCCTCTATCATGACCCCATGAAAAGATTCCAAGGCGAGTGTTGAGAGTTCAGGGCAAGGCATGGATACTATTTCTGATACTTTGCCCCGAAGTATTGATTCTGTCAAAACCTGGTCATACGTCTCCGAGGTTCTACAGTCCGAATTGGTGAACTGTTCAGACGATTCCAGTGATAATGAGAGAGATGACTTGGCCACCAAATACAAGATCATTGTTCAATCAGAGATGCATAAGGTAGCGACCAGGCCACAACTCCTTCCATATTATGATATGATCCGATGGGCATTATATCATGTGGATATCCCGACCAGAACCATTATCAGTGAGCAGAAAGTGACTATCGAGACTTTCAGACCAGAACATTTGCAGGTGATGTACCAATTTCCACCCACATAAAACTTCTCACATAATGCCGAGTTTCTAGAAAGTTTTATGTGAAAGGAATGCGAGCAATATGGAAGAAACTGGTCTGATCTGATCAAGGATTGGGTCTCGCACCCCGCAAAGTTCAGGGCAGATGGTAATGGAGTTTATTCAATCTCTTCTTTGGAACCGCAATTCAAATACATAGCAATGATGACCTATAGATTGTATGGGAGGAAGGAAACGACACATTTATTTCTCCCGTGGGTGCCTCTGATTCATACAGTGGCTAAGGGTTGTTCCTTCGACTGGGCCAAGCTGTTGTCAGACAATTTAACTAGTCGTATTACAGAATATCGGACGCAGAAGGAAAATGAGAAGGCCACTTCATTTTTTATGTCAACATATATCATGGAAGTTGTCTGTTTCATGACACATTTTACCCTAATGAGCTAAAGCTAGTCTCCATCTAATGCTAATCCTATCCATGTCTACCATTCAAAACTTTGGGAGGATAAGGCCACAGACTTCATATATGATATTTTCAATTGGGTAATGGTGTCGATGCATGTCATCATCTTCGGTAATCCACCACCCAGGATTTCAGATAGCATCACGGCCAACTTGATCAGTGTGGTCGACTGGTACGTAGAGGTAGAATTTTCCTATATCAAGGTTTTCGGCGCTTCTGTTCCTCCATATTCTCTACCATTATTTATACCAGATAGGTTGGTTTGTCGCGAAATCGCCAGGCAAACCATGATTGGTGGAATAAGAAAAGAGCTTAACGGATTTTCAAAAAATGTATGGCCACCCTTCCCCATTCATTTGAATACCTATTCTTTATTAGATTTTGGACATGCAAAGGCTGAGGCAGTAGCCTTGGAACATATTAAACTCGTCCACATTGAGTTCAAGAAACACGACCCACACAGGGTGGTGAGTAATCACCTGGCTAATTGTGGCCTTAGAAGATATGAACACGAGAATTCACCTCATGATGATATTTTTCGAGGTGCGAGATCCTATGGAGAGGTCTTGAGTCAGATACAAGCTCTGTTGCCCTAAGGGATGGCCAATTTTTTCAAATTCTAGGAACCCCAACGGAGCCGCCTTTCCCCGGTCCTATAGGGTAAGAACCTGACGACCGCAGATGTACAGAAAGAGGAAGCCAATGGCTCCAAATATTCGTCACCTGACCAAGAAGAACACTAGGAGAAGAAGAAGCAAACTGGGGGCCCGAAACAGGAAGCCGAGACCCCCAACCCTACAAGAAAATCAACCTCGATTGTTACTCCAGGGAAATAATCCAAGAAGATCAGTAGTCCTATTGGTTTTGTTACTCCCCTATAATCCACGAAGGGGGTCCCAGACACTAGTTGGATTTTTGATGAAGAACTATCACCCATAACTGTGGAAGCATTGCCCCCGAACGAATTTTTCTTTGATAAGAAGAGAAAGGTCGTTTGAAGCAAGAGATTTATCAAGAAGCATGCAAGGTAGCCAAGAAATTTAAAATCTTAGCCGATGGAAAAGATATGAAAAAGCAAGAATTTGCAACTCAGATAGCAGGGACATTGGGGGCTTTTGCTACGGCGAACCAATATTCTTTCGAGTCCCTAAGAGATCAATTGACGCGGAAAAACCTCTCAATCAAAACGTTAGACGATAAACTGGCTACAGCAGAGACAACTACCAGAGATCAGGCGAATTCAGGTATAGAGCAAGCTAGAGCAATTGATCAAAAGGAAATTGAGAGGCTAAAAATCGATCTCGAACAAACACAACAGGTGGCCCAGACCATCCAATCAAAGATAATCCAACAAGAAGAGTTGATAGAGCAGCTACAAGCCAAATTAAACTTCATCGAAAGCCATATGATCGATATCAGGATATTCCAATCCCAAGCCATAGAAATCTGAAAAAGAATATCGTTCACTCAGCAAGGTTTACTTGCTAAAGTGGAAACTATTCAAAATCACTGCCAACTCATTGATCAAGCATTGGAAAACATCTCCTTCATAGAAAACGAAGTTGGGGCAGCTCGGGTCGTTTTCCAAGAGGTCGTTATAACCATGACAAAAAAGGAAACAGGCAGTAGTTCCAGGCTCTCCATCCCAGAATAGACCCGAGGTAACATCTTGTTGAAGGCTTGGGAGCATAACATATCATAAGGCAAAAAATGAGCTAAAGAGGTAATAAACTCGTGTGAAGAAACTTTCAACTTCATAGATAGGGGGTTATTGAATCTCGATAGTGAAAACAACACTGAGGCACTGGGCCAAATTAATATAGCTAAGCATTTGCTCAATATCAAGGAAAATGAGGAAAGAGTTTTGGCTAAAATATCATAGATAACCCAGACGGATATAATCCAAGTAGATAAATGGCTAATAAAACCAAGTGTACATTTATGTTCTATCAGCACTAAAGATCGACAGGTAGAAGGGAAGTTGCCACAATTAGTAAAGTATTATTACACTTTTGAGGAAAATAATCAAACAGAACCTTCTAGGTTGATAGGACAACTAGTGGAGAAGTGCGTCACTTGCATCGAGCATACAAAGGGGAAGTTTTTGGGTATCAAAAAATGACAAGTGTCTGTCTATTATATTTTCAGAACTCGAAGAGCAAAGAAAAGAAGGCATTCCATTTGCCCAAAAGAAAGACAAAGACAAAGAATTTAAACGTCTAATCTCCTCTTTTTGTAACCGAAAATACTCCTGGAACGTTTGAACATACAACATGTAGAAGTTTGTATAAATATGAAATTAGAAGAAAGAAACAAAGCTGGACCTTTTTGGTCGATTGTAATAGAGACTATCTCCTTTTTTAGAATTAATACAAAGCAGATCTGAAGATTCCTGATTCTGTCAAGACTGTGTTGTGAGTTTGTTTCCTCTATGATTTCATATTCAAATTCATTTCGCATATATATATCTGATGAATGTCTTTACTGCAATTTAGTAAAACCTCTACTGTGGTGATCAATTTTTAGTTGTCTATATCATTTACAGTTTTTCCTCTGTATCGGATATTAGTAGGTACAAGACCTGTGAACCCTTTAGATTGTCATATTTTATGCTTCGTCAGATATCTTCTTATCTTATTTTCTTCTTTTGTTTACAGGGTGAGATCCTCCCTTGATAGGAGCCTCACATTATAGACATCTTAATGTTTTTCTCACATTTCACACACCATTTATTTAAAATATAACTCAGTTACGGAAAAAGGCCTTTGGTTTGCATTTTATTTTTATTATCGGATTCAAAATTCTCTTTTATACGATCAAATTGATACAACATAAAAACTTCGAACTCTCTTTTAAATTTTTTTGTTCCTCTATGACTGTCCCCATTGTAAGACAACCTAATATTGAACCTGGCTTATCGAACCAAACCCATGTCTCTTTAAACCTTTTCAATACTATACTTAAAACAACCACTACCCGAGTAGAACTCGAACGTTCATGGGCTACGATTGAACGGGATATAAACATCTAGGAACAGTTGGAAGTGAGACAGCGACAACCTAGAAATCAGCCTTATCTTCCTTTCCCGAAGGTTGACTCTTCTCCCTTTTTTATCCTTTACTCACTTTCAGATTCCTAGACACTATACTTTCTAAGTCTTAAGTACAGACTCCGGAACAACAGTTCCCAGGGAGTGAAGTAGTATTATAACTAGCAAATATGTCCACAACCTTCATACATATTAATAATGGCCGAAGTGTCCTCAGACACAATTTTATTAATAGGAAAAGAAATTACATAGGAGACATTGCAAGAGTTTACATCACAACAACTCAATACCCTTGCAATGAGCAATATATAGGCTAAAAGTCCTAACAAACTCAA
>SNQJ01S0144474.1:24273-38621 GCA_010110895.2 Picea sitchensis
TCTTTTACAACAATAATGTATCTCTAAAGTTCTACATTTATTTAACAAATATTCTAGATTATTAATTTAATATTCTAAATTAATAATCTTTTTATTCTAACTTTATAAACTATGATAAATGTATTTTGGATTATCTAACAATTAATAATATTGAACTATTAGTACCAAATAGTAAAATTCAAAAACATAAACACAACAAAATTGAGAATTATATGATATTGAACTCTACACATGATACCTATGATGAAAGTGACTTGTCCATCCTAGAAGGACACTCCCCGACATCGCCTTGTCCCAAATCTTGTAGAAACAAAAGAACATTAAAAAGTTAAGGATGCCATAAAATAAAGAAATGACTATGGTGAATTTACCAAATGTGACACATACATGTGTGTGGGGTGCGCCCAATGAGAAGGTTGCCTCTATTGTTGCATCAATGGTGGGGCTAGGTACTAATGCATCCATGGGCATAGAGGGTCTACTACTTAGACATAACAACTGTGAAACAACATACGATAAAATATCGATAAAAACACACATAATACAAAATAAATATATAATGATGAAGAACATAGAGAGGGTTAAGATACTAACCTCATCCATGAATCTATGTTGTCCATTGGGCTCTCATGTCCCATATCATGTATGCCTGCAACTCAATCATATTTGAGGTTCACATGGAAAAATGTTGTGTCCATGTTCCCTCTCCTCTCTTAACTCTGTTGTGCATGCTGAACCTCCAACCCCTCGATCAATGTCACTGGTAGGAAACTCCTTCCGAGATAGTGAAACAAATATATTGTGTTGCACTAGGCTACGATTCAATGATGAAATGGATAGTTGTACCTATTGAAATCTCTTTTCAATAGCAGGATGTTGGGTAGGGGGGTTAGGCCTTTTCTTGTGGGGACGAGGACCTAACATGGGATTGCGCTTGACATGATTTTGGTCCTATGTGGACCCTTGACCCACCCCTGGAAGTCACCCATGTCAAAGTGGTTGACATTCTTACCCAAAATAAACTTAGCCCATAATTTTCTTAGAAAGTATAAGGGAACCTCCCTGTTATTGCAAAGAGGTTTATCAAATACAATATACTACCTATCCATCCAATTTTGACTAATCTGGGGATGGATGCACCAGTCAATGGAGATGTGTTTCTTAGTCACTGGTAGTTCTTGTCCATTTCTAGGATCCCTAAAAATAGTCAATATGTGTTGTTTTGAAATGCCCAAGTCTTTGAATTGGTTTCTTTCCAAACCAGTGTTATACTACTCATACATTATTTCTCTATAATTAGAAATAGAGGTCAATTTCTCTTGGGAACTTGCAATGAACTTCACAGTGACGTCCAAAGAAGTGGCCAAGGAGAATTTGTTAGGCTCTCTATTGTCCCTTAATTGTTCCTCAAGGGTTCTTAATATAATCAAACCCTCATCATTTGAGTGTTTACATTGGGTGGTTGTGGTGGGTTGGAGTTTTCCTCTCCTTGGTTTTCTTCTAAGCAGATTATATTGTCTCTAGGTTCCATTTTATTATATAGGCTGCAATTTAATAATCCATGGCATGTAAATTAGGTTGGTTTTTTAATTAAAATAGAAAATTACAAATTTATTTAATTTAGATTCTTTGGATCAAAAGACTAAATTGGAAATGACTAAATTGGGAGAAAAATAAGAGAAATAAAACATACCTGGATTGACTTGAACATGGTGGAAAGATCCTCACCTTATTTTTTTATTTTTATTTTTTTTTGTAACTAGGGGAATCGGTAACAACAGCAGTATCGTAGTCGCGTGACACGGGGTCGAATCCTATCGGCTGCCTTATAACCCCTAGGGAGAAACGCACAACCCGCAAGCACGTCCTCCGAGTAAATCGAGGTGAGAATCGACCTTGAGACCTCTTTTTACATATTTCCTTCCATTTACACGGCACTTGCCAATCGTTCTACACCCCTGCGAGCAAGATCCTCACCTTATTGCTCCTCTCTAGCTCCTCTTTATTTTCTCAATGAGGGAAAAAAAGTGAGTGTAATTTGTGCAAATGAGCACAAATCATGCTCATGTCCCTTTAAAAAATGTTTAGTGGAGAAACATGAGCCCATTTCTGCCACAAAAACTATGTAGAAAGATGAGTGGAGTTTCAAGCACTTCCAAACCTATAGGGTTAATAACATGTGTGCATTTCTGAGAACGTCCATGCATTCCTGCAAGTGCGCATTCCTGTTGACCCCCTTGCCACTTTTTCATCCACCAACTTTGTGCACACACCTGTAAACCACTTTTAATTTTAATTTATTGTATTCTCATTAATGATGTTATTTCCTTAAAATTCATGCCTCCAAATAGGGCCCACTTATTATTTTAATAAATTTTATTTAATAAACTTTATTTTCAAATTTTCAATTTGACTGCCTTTAACAAAAATGGACTGTGTTTTAATTTTTTGAGCAAGATAATTTCACTTTAAGCCATGGAAAACATTCTATATACAAACTTCATCATCTCATCTTTGCAAAGAGTCCTCCTAAGCGCAATTTGGAGTTCTTGATCTCAGGATATGAGGTCGAGAAGTTGAGGTTCCAAGCAGATATATCGTCAAACCATCAAAACCAAGAAGACTGTTATTTCAATTTCTGAGAGAATTATGGACAATTTCATCTCTTGAAACATATCCCATCATCATCCTCATCGAATTATATTTCCAGCAATGTATATTGTTTCCAAATCCGACTCTCAGATCTCAAGTTATGGCTTTTAGAAGTTTGTCGCTCAACAACCATTCATCTAACTAATGGGTTAATCTTAGCCCTTGATATTAATTCATCCTTCTCCTTTTATATTTCAACTTTTCCTAGAAAATATATATCCCACATGCATGGGGATATTGGGATTTGAAGTGTTTATAATATAAAGTCCACCATGTCTCTCATGTGAGGCATATGGAGACTTAGATATTCGACCCTTAAGAAATTAGTGAATTAATTAAATATTTTGGTTGCCCAATCATCATCCAATAGTTGCCCAGTAAGCGCCCAATCAAAAACAAATTAGTGCACATTCATAGCCCACATGTCACAATCTAATAGGATGCCACATGTCATAGTGTAATTGGTTTCCATGTGTCATAATACAATTGGTCGCTATGTTTCATAATATAAGTGGTTTCCATGTGTCATAATATGGTTGGAGGAAATAAAACTTAGGAAAAATAGTAAGTGTAGGAATTGAAAAAGATATGGGGAGGAGAGAGAGGGGAGGGAATGTGGATCAAAGGGCTGCAGAGTGAGGAAGGAGTGTAGGTATGAAGTAAGAGGTCTGCATGGAGGAGTGAGGGGGATGGGAAAAATGGTTAAGTGTGGGTGAGTGGGGAGAGGGATGAGTGGAGAGGGAGTAAGGGAATGTGGTGTGGGGGTAAGGGGAATATGGGGTGTAGGTCTACATGGAGATGAGTAAGACGGATTGGGAAAATTGTTAAGTGTAGGTGTGTGGGGAGAGAAATGAGTGGAGAGGGATAAGGGATTGCAGTGCATGGGTAAGGGATGTGAAGTTAATGTGGGGTGTGTGGTCCCACAAGTGAGATGAAACAAGAAGTATAGATTGGAAACAAGACTTGGAAACACAAAATATGGAATCTCAGATAAATATGGAATGGAAGAACTAAGAAAAAGAATGGAATAAAGAATCAAGAAAATGAGACTAAGTCAAGACTTTGTTTTGAGCGCTAAGAATATAACCAAGAAAATGTGTAAGTGTGGTTCCAAGAAAATCAGTATGGTTCAAAGAACATTATCATGGTTCCAAGAACATTATCATGGCTCCAAGAAAATATTAGTTCCAAAAATAAGCTATGTTTTTCATGGAAAAGCGCCCTTTGGGTGATTGAACAAAAACCTGTATATATTGAGAATACAAATTCATATTTTTAATCCGTAAAAAGAATGACGAAGCTGAGACTAAGGGATACACTATGAACTAATAATTTTTCAAAATTTTATTTTTCTGATATCATTTTTTTATTTATTCCAAGAGAAGGAAATGTAGGTGATCAAATGTTTTGATCAACAACTCTCCTTAAACTTACAGGTGACAATATTTGTAATTGTCAGCACAGGGGCAGACCTAAGGTTCAACTCTAACAATGCACCAACAAGCCCTAACTACTAGCCCTTTCGGAAACACCTGCAAAGTAGATGCAATCTCACCCGATGTAGAAATAGGGGGTTGCAGGACACAGGTGTCTACAACAAGAAGGAATGCAAAGTGGATCCAGAACAATAACACACAACATCTAGATATTATTTACCAACTTAAACCTACTTCGCACAGTCATATCTCGGATCTAGCTCAATAATGCAATAACAGACTAACAGAAGCAAAGAACACAACATCAACCATAGAAGACAACAAGATATATGTGGTTCACCCTCTCCCTAGGGATACGTCCACAAAACTGTGTTTCTTGATATATTCTTTGAAAATATATAGTTCTATCTGCACACTTAGCTTGCAGATCTCTCTCTCTTTCTCTCTTCTCTATCTCCCCTCCCTTCACACCCAGCTGTGTTGACGATTTAAAACATCAACGTAATTTCACCCGCAAAGTGTTGCTAAGCCTATTATTATATAAGACTAAATAATGCTAGTTGGTGGGACCCGCTTGAACTTTTGAAGATCGGGTCTATTCATTTTTAATGTTATGATGATGCACTACAAATTTACATGGTTGATGAGAATATGGTTGTCGTTGATATCAGTTAAGTTTTGAGTTATTGTTCCTTCATGATACTATAGTCTGTTATGCATTCATGGTATTTGTTCTTCTCGCCTATACAACAAAAATGTTAGTGAAAATTACAGAAAGGCATTTTGAGGAAAAGTAAATCTAATGCAAACAAAAAGGAGACCTAGCTCTACATACTTGTTGATAGTGGTTAATTCCTAGATAACAAAGAAATGGCTATGAAATATTGTTTAATTACATTTTTTTTTATATATGCATATGGTGGAAATTTTGGTGGTGCACTTTGGCAAGGTGAAAATGCAATGGATATGCATTGATTAATGAGATCGGTGGCTGACTTACATATGTTATAACGTTGGTGGCTCATGGAAGTGATGGCTTGCATTTTTATGGTGATTATGATATGTTTTGGTTAAATGTTTGATGATGATTCTATACATGATCATTGGATTCTGTAGTGGTCGAGCGATTTATTTGAGTTATATCGGGAATGTAAACATGGGTGGTGCATTTGGAAAAGTGAATGCAAATGGTTGGATTATTATGTTGACTTGGATTATACTATGGTTTGAATGTGTTGATACTATCGATGCACTGGTTGATTAATGGTGTTAATGGAAGGCTCATTGGCATGTACTATAGAGTAAATGAGATATGGGTGGAGGCAACATGCATTTATTGCACATCACCTTTACCCTTCCCGTTGGCTGCCACCCTAGTCGGATTGTTGTTTTGATCTTGCTGTTATGTTCACGCTCCAGATTTCTAGCAAGGTGAAACTGCTCGGCCACCTCTCATCTTAAGGATTTCGATTAGCAAGTATGTCTCTTTTGGCCATTCTTGACTTCACTCTGGTTACGAAATTATTTTGGCTCAATTGTGTGGGTTTGTGTTTTTCCTAAGTGCTACAACTGTGTTGAATTTTGGATTCAAATGAAAATAGATGGTTCGGTTCATGTCAGTTTAAGTTCGTTGGTTTTTTAGTATTTTTGGGTGATAGTTCTTTATTACCACTGTGCGTTGATTGAAGGGTTTTGTTTAAAATCATGGTTGGATGATTGTCTTCTCGATTATTGGGCTTGATTAAGAGCCATGTTTTCTTATTCAGCCTTGTCAAGGGACTGTCTCATGTCCACAAGCATCAAAACACTTTCATGTACACCCTCGGCCTCAAAGTCTCACTGAAGTTGGCTTCGTTCCTCCTATGAAGGTTACTGTGAAAACCCTAAAACCCTCCAGGCCGAGGTTGCATAGGGAAATTGTCGAACCTGTCAAGTGTTTTCTAGTCACCATGGTCTATTACCTTGAATGTGGGCTCACTTGTGGGTCATATAGCCATCATCTTGGTTTAGTTTATCGTCACTACCTCTGTGTTAATAGCATGAGCCCCACATTGCCAATTTCACTGCTAAGGTTCATGGTCATGAGCCTGTTGTAAAAGAATCATTTTTTTGTTATGAAAGGGCCTCTGTCATTTTTTGTTTTGGTTCGGAGGTACATACCATTATCATGCTTGTTTGGTTTATTGCTTCCCTCACCACAGTGTCGAATTGTTGGTCATTATACAGTCATTAGAGTGGTGATTATGATGTTCAGATAATGGTTGGCATTAGTCACAGGGGTTTGGTGTTGTCACACATGTCGCGTCATGTAGGTGATGTCTTGAGAATTAGAAGACTGGATTGGATATGTTTACTGCATATTTTTACATGTGAATGTGTGTGGCATGGTCACTCACATGCGACTAAATAAATGGCCCAGAATGAAGTTTTGAGTTATATCAAGGTTATATATATTGTTGTGTGGTTATGGGAATTATGATATTGTGGAATTCTCTCAGTCATGCACCACGTATAATATGGATGGCTTGTTTCGTATGCCCAATGATACCCTCGAATTATAAGTGTGTTTGTCTTTTGATGGATCTTTGTTGATGACAGTTGTGTGGGACATTAGGCCCAATTTTGAATAGCACTACGATATTTGTTTTTTACAGTGGCATGGTTACACGGTTTTGGAAATTCGTTTCTGTATAGCCTATATCTAAATGATGATTGTTGGTTGTATAGACAATTTCCTTTCAGGCATGTCATGTGAGGTGTTGATTATTTTGATCTTTTTATTGCATATATATGTATGGGAACGTATCATTACAGATCTTGATTGGCTTTGTAGAGACTCCATTATTATTTTTGGGAAACACTACGTTCAAATACAAACGTAGATTGGGGAATGTTGTTGTTGACTGTTATGACATGCAGAATGTAATAATAAAGGGAACATGACCTCTTACAAATTATGTGAAGTACTTCTATTTTGTGATAACACTGTGTTGGATATTAATGGACAGTAAAATTAAACAAATGCACAAGAATTATTACTTAGTCATCTGATTGTCGATTGATGTATATTTTCCTTACTGCAAATATGTAATGGATTTCTTGATTAACATAATGAACAGTAAACAATTTTTTTTCCCCTCATTATCTCATTTTTCACTAATTATAAACCCCTCACATATTCCATCTTCATTTTTTCACCCCCTGTTTTGGTATTGATCACAAGTAAGAAAGATTTTGTGTTATATTGGATAGAAATGGAAGAATTTTGTGTGGATTGTAGTGATCCTTTTTGGTTTCTTACAGTTGATTGTTGTTATAATTGAGCAGTGACCATATCTCTTTCCTTTCATTATATCATTGTTTTCGCAAATTACAAACCCCTCATGTATCCCTAAAAATTGTTTCCACCCACCTGCTCATTGATTAACATTAGAACAATTTGTATGGATTTGATTGCATGAGCTTGATACATTCTGAGCCAACTCTATTTTGTATTTTTAAGGAGTTTCCATGCATGGTTATTAAAAATAATATTTTCTAATTGTTAACATATGTAGGATGAGGTTTTTCAGTCGAGGAAGCCATGGACAAGGAAACAGAGGTAGATGTAACTAGAACCGAGGCCCAAGGAGTCCTAGGTTCTCAATACATTTCGATGTTGATTCTAAAGAGCTTGGCCAATTGTTCCATGATGGGTTATTTAATTGGATTCGGCAGGGAATAGTCCATCTGAGGCTTGAAAGGAATCCCTTCCAAGCCCCTCAAGCCCCCAGTATACCTATGCCTCCTCATGTCTCTTTACATCTTGAAGTCCCGGAAACCGATGGGTGGCAAGAGATTGTTCACCCGACAGTCTCCCAACACCGTGGCTGGCCAAACTTAACTTTGCCTACTCCCCCACCTTTGAACCCCATTGCCCAAGATGCCCCTAACCAATCTCCAGTGAAATCCTCCCATGCCAACAAGAGGTTGAAGACTGAATCCCACCATGCATCTGGTAAAGGAAACATTGTCGCTTCCCCCTCCTCACCCTCCGATGACTCTGGCAAATCTATGTCTTCACAGATGCATCTGAGGGATGATTGTTCCCATGTTATTAATGAGATAAATCATAAAGGCTTTTCCCATATCAAATCATTTTCAAGGAAATCAGGAGGTGACAACAACAACCAAGGAAAGGTTGCTTCACAGATTGGAAAATATGGGTTTTAATTTTTATGTCAATTATTGTTTTGTGATAGTGGTCTCCATGGATTTTGGACAACATGTTTCATTTTGGATATATGAGGATTAATCTGAATTATTTTCAAATTTTATGAGGTAAAACTGTCAAAGCAAAATATGTTTTGAAGGGAGACACAAGGGGTGTATTTTCTTAACAAATCGATTATGTTATGATGTGATGATAATGGATTTTTTTATGATGTGATGATTGTTATTCACTAAAGGAGTCACAAGGGGGTCCCACCTATTAGTTATTATTTAATTATGACCATATTATGATTAGCACTTTTTCCCCCTTTCCTTAACTAAAGTTAGTGAAGGATTTATGTTAGCTTAAATAATAGGTTAGTTCAACTACTCTAACCAATTCTAAATTGTTAAAACCTGAACTGAGGGGAGGAACATGAGGAGGATAGAAGCACAAAGAATGCTAAGCTTTTCTCTTTGAGTTATGTTGAGATAGTTCAATTTTCATTCATTCATATATTCATCATATCCTAGTTCTCTTTTGTCATAGCAAGGTCTTATTGTAGACAACAACATTCAGGGTTGAATCAAATCATTCAGACACTCGTTCTTCAGAGGTGTTGATATATCTTTGATAGTCTTTGTAGATTTGTTTGTTTGTGAATTAACTTTCATGACTGATAAAGGCTATTGTATAGAGCCGAGGGGGCAGCAGTCTATGGCAAGTTGATCTAGATTTTAGAGTTTAGTTTTGGTTTTTTGTCAGAGGTCCTTTTGTATGTTCCATCAGGGATTTCTAAGTTTGACTTTGGTCCAAGATTTGTGTGTGAAGTTTTGTAAAGACAATGACTCTTTGGTGAATTGGAATGTAATAAGGGATTTCTTTATGTCTCATCTACATTGATTATGATCTTGGTGTCTTTACTTTTGTTCTTACATTCATTTCAACAACTGATATTTTCATAAAATACATAAAAGATGAATTTCCAACAATCTTTTTGTTGATAAAAGACTAGCCTAAGCACTTGTAATTAATACTTGTGAGTTAGGATATATATTTTTCTTGACTATAAACATAGGGTGATATTCCCATCTACTTTACTGATGCAGGAGCATCGCCTTCAAATTCAAACAATGCACGTGTGGAGGATGATGAAGGACATCTCAGCAATGACAGAATTTCAAATCGAGCATTAACTCAGAATTAAATGGGTTGTTGAGATATTTTTGTAACAACAATTTGAAAATTGTAACTTGTTGGTAAAGTTTGGAAGGACTATAAGAAACTGTAGATATGGAGTGTCAACTCTATTTGGTAGTAATTAGCAGTTATTGTAATAGGACGGAGTAGGTGTTAGTTTTGAAGTTTGAAATGATATATTTAAGGACAGGACAAGAGAGCTCGTGGAGCCGGTCCTTATATAGTTGATTTTGACATTGTAATAGATCAGTATGGATGGGTAATTGTAAGAGAGATTAGTAGTGCAGAGTAGAGAAGAAGAAACACTATGTATTTTTGTTTTCACAAATGAATAGAACAAATAGAAAATTGTCCCAAATTCCATGGATTATGTTCATTTCATGAGTGAGAGAATGGATATAATTCTGTGTGTGTGATTGTTATAGTTCATTTTTCATGTATGAATGGTTGAGAAATTAACTATATGAATTGGTGACGAAGTTGGTTGAGTTCCATCATTTCTCTTATGATACTTGAATGCAAGGTGTGCATCTCAAACACAACGTGTGCGTCAGCTGAGTTTAGGATTGACTCAGGGAGAAGGTCAGAGAGACTCATAATAACTCAAACCAGGTGCAAGGTGTGCACAGTGTCAAGAAGCCAACAAGATTTGGAGAACCAACATAGAGGAATGCTAGGTGGGTGGAAATCATTTTATTCTCAAAAAAATCCTTTCGAATTGAGTTATTCGAAATCCTAAGAATGCAAGGTGTGCGTAGGAGATCATATCCTCCTAAGTGTAGGATCTCAGAAGGGAGAGCACCGTCATAAGTTTTGACAAGATCTAGAGATCAGACTCACAAGGAAATTGAAGGGTCAGAACCTTCAAACTCTGAGAAATATTCTAAGTTTGAAAGAAGGTGGAAGCACAAAGAAGGACCAAGCGTCGATCCTAGTTGTTGATTCGAGAGGGATCTGGACCGTTGGTTGCCCAGGAATAAATTCAGTGTTTCGGGGATAAGGAGAACAGAGGAGAGAGTCTTTCGACTCCCTCATACATGAAATCATGATTGGATCTAGACCATTGATCATGAAGAGTTGTGATCCATCGATCCAGGGTGATCGTAGGTTTTGGGGTTTTGGTCATTGGGGAAACAAGAGTGAATACTTCCCCAAAAACCGCGAAAGGAAAATCATCGATTTAATCTTGGTCATTGATTTGTGGAGGATTTGGACCATAGATTGGTTATTAGATATTAGATAATCGGGAGTGTGGAGGAAACAACTACCCAAAAATCTCGATACGCAAAATCCCGACGCACTTGGAAAGTCTAGCCCCAGAACGTAGCCAGAGGTTATATGGCGAAAGTAAAGGGAGGAGCTAGCCTAAACTAAGCCACTATCACAGGTTCAGAACTTGAGAGTTTTTAGAACAAGGGGTTGATTTCTTCAAATTGATGATACACGAAACACGATGCACCTTTGGGCTTAACCGGTGGTCATGCAGAGAAAGGATACGAGAGGATCTGAGGGCTCGTTAATCCCATTTCATAGTTTGGGAGTTGGAGAGTTAGGAGGGGCTCATACGTTGAAGTTATGAGGTCACGAAATGCAACGAGCGCATTTTGGGTAAGGCTTGTGGTCACCACCGGTGATCACGTGGGGGGTGAAGCTCGTGTTTGGTGCTTGATTCACGTGCGATGGGTTTAAATAACAAGACCTGTGGATTTGTTTAATAGGGGATCCAGCAGGAATCAAAGAGTTGTTCCATCTCAAGGAAGGAGAACTATCTAGTGACTGGGAGGTCGATAGACCCTGCTGAGGTAGGGGGGGCTGCATCAGGTGGTATCAGAGCTGAGATTTGAGCTTGTTTGTAGAAAACGGATAAAGGATAAAGGAGGAAAGTTGATATCATTTGTGGTATCAAAGAAGCTTGATTAGGTGACGTAGTGAAATCATACCACCAAGAAGGCGTAGAGCGAATGCAGAAATGGAAGAAGAAATGAGGCGACTTTGAATGAGATTGGACACCATGGAGACAACACAAAGAAGAGAACTAGATGTTGGAGATGTAAGTGAAGTTGAGAGCGAAGAAGAAGAATTCGAAGGAAATGTAGCAGAGGATGTTGCACAAGATCGCTTGATAAAAGTTGTTTCAAAGATAGGAGCCAGAGCAAGGATAGAGGTACCTATGTATGAAGGAAATTTATAAGTTGAAGAATTGTTAGCCTGGGTACGTGCTATGGACAAATACTTTCATTATGAATACATCGAAGAAGATAATATGGTAAATCATGCGGTGACAAGACTGAAAGGCCATGCAGCGTTATGGTGGGATGAACTGCAAGCTGAATGTAGGAGAAATGGTAAGAAAAAAATCAAAAGCTGGGATAGGATGGTAGCTAAGTTGAAAGCCAAATTTATCCCGAAGGATTACCAGATCCATGTTTACAGAATATTGCAGAACCTGAAACAGAGAGGGTTATCAATGAAGGAGTACACTGAAGAATGTTTTCGACTAAACATCAGGGCTAGATAGAAAGAGAACAAAGATGAGAAGACAACTAGATACATCAATGGGCTAAGATATGAAATTCAATAGGAGATCAGCATGATGTATGTCAGTAAAGTCAATAATTCCTATCAATTATCCTTGAAATTTGAAGAACAATTGGCCAGGAGGCAAAACCAATGAAGAATAGGTGGAAACTCAAGCAGAGGAAAGGGAACCAACAAAGAGAAGTTCCAAAAGTCGAAGCATAAAGATGACAAACAACATAGTCACCATGAGAAGGGTGGAAGCTCCAAAGAAGGAAAGCATGGCGGAATAATTTATTTTCCCAGAGGTAGAGGAAGAGGAAGAGCCAGAGGAGGTGTAGTTAAGTGCTATACATGTGGAAAAGAGGGGCACAAATCTTGGGAATGTCTCGACAGAAAGAGAGAAGAAGGAAAAGAATCACTCATTGCTAAAGCACAGAAGAATGTGGAAGAAGAAGAAGCAGAAGGAGGAAGAAACATCATGATGAGGAACGTTCTTATTAAACCTGAAAATGAACCAGAAGAACCAGTTCAGTGAACAAGCCTGTTCAAAACTGCTTGTAAGATGAAAGACATAGTTTTCAAGGTGATCATAGACAGTGGAAGCACTGACAATATAGTATCCATAGAGATGGTGGAGAAGCTGGAATCAAAGAAAACTGCACATTCAAAGCCATACAATGTATTGTGGTTGCAGAAAGGACATCAAGTCATGGTAAGTCAACAATGCCAAGTTGAATTTAAAATAGGAGGTTACAAAGATGAAATACTATGTGATGTAATTCCTATGGATGTCTGTCATATTTTATTGGGGAGGTCGTGGAAATATGACCGAAAGGTTATTCATGATGGAATAAAGAATACCTATACCTTAGAAAAGAATGGTAGGACACATATGTTGCTACCCATAGAAGACAAAGTCCAAAATACAGAAGCTAGTTCAAGCATACTTCTCATGAGTGGGAAGGAGATCTTAGAAGAAGTCAAGGAGGAGAAAGAAATGTAGTTTTCTATTGTGAAGAAGCCTAGAGTTATCCTTACAAATACTCCTATAGAATATTTGCCTATAGAAATCCAGGAATTGTTAGAAAACTTTGATGATATAGTCATGGATGAGTTACCACACTCATTGCCACCTATCAGGAGCATAAGCCATCATATTGACCTTATTCCAGGAGCTAGTTTACCAAAAAACGTAGCTTATAGGTTGACACCTAGAAAGAATGAGGAAGTCAAAAATCAAGTCCAGGAGTTGTTGGATAAAGGCTTAGTCAGGGAAAACCTAATCCCATGTGCAGTATCGACTGTATTAAGTCCAAAGAAAGATGAAGGATAGAGGATGTGTACAGATTCTCAAGCCATCAACAAGAAACCATTAGATACAAATTCCCTTTACCGAGGATGGATGATTTGATGGACTATCTAAGTGGAGAAAGCTATTTTTCCAAGGTAGACTTGAAGAGAGAATATCATCAAATAAGAATGAGAGAGGGAGATGAATGGAAAACAACATTCAAGACAAATGAAGGATTGTTTGAATGGTTGGTCATGCCATTTGGGTTGACAAATGCACAAAGAACATTTATGAGGTTAATGAATGAAGTGTTGAAAGACTTCATAGGAAAATTTGTCATAGTATATCTAGATGACATACTAATCTTCAACAAGACAAAGGAATAACACTTAAGACATCTGACATCAGTGATGGAAAAGTTGCAGCAAGAGAAATTGTTGATAAATCTGAAGAAGAGTTGTTTTATGAGGAAGGAGCTCATATATTTGGTTTTCATAATCTCTTCAAATGAATTGAAGATGGACCCAGAAAAAGTGAGATCAATCATAGAATGGCCATCGTCGGGCAACATGTTTGAGGTAAGAAGTTTTCATGGGTTAGTGATTTTTTATAGAAAATTCATCAGAAATTTCAATGGCATATGTGCACCCATGTTGGACACTGTGAAGAAAAAACACAAGTCCTTCAATTGGACAGAGGAAGCTGAAAGAAGTTTCAAAGTGTTGAAGGAAAATATCACAGAGAAACCAATTCAGATCTTACAATATTTTGGAAAAACATTTAAGGTGAGATGTGACGCAAGTGGATTAGATATTGGAGCAGTCCTGAGCCAGGACAATAAGCCAATTGCTTATTTCAGTGAGAAACTGAATGACGCCAAGTAAAAGTATTCCACATATGACAAGGAATTTTATGCAATGATTCAAGCTTTGAAAAAATGGAGGCATTACCTAATTCCTAAAGAGTTTGTCTTGTATAGTGACAATCATGCTTTGCAATTTATTACTAGGCAAGAAAAGTTGAATAAAAAACATGGAAAATGGGTATAATTTATGCA